>CM028357.1:33975766-34242744 GCA_016618105.1 Dendrobium huoshanense
TCAACAAAACCCAAAAACCAAACCTAAAAATTTGGATTCGAATCAATCTGTTGAAAAACATGTTGAATTTGGGTTTGAAATCTAACTCGATTACAATTTAGGTTGGGTTTGGGTTTACCAAACAAAAACCTGAAATCAACCCATAACTGACCCAAGCCCCTATCCCTCACCGCACCGTGACCCTATCCCACATCGTCTACCTATGTCCCATGCTCGCACTACAACCTTGCACGATAGTCTCAGGCCTGCAGCCTTTCACCCAAGCTTATCTGCCTCATCCCCGCGACCCGCGCTCATGCTAAACACTGTGATGCGCACTCGTGCTCACACCCTGGTCACATTCATGGGTTAGCAGTTGTCAAAATTGGGTTAAGGGTTGGGTTCAGGTCAACCCAAAACTCATCAAACTCTATTTGACACAACCCAAACTCGACTGTTTTTAAAAATGGGTCATAAAATTCAACATGAACCTGACCCATCGGTTTTCGGGGTTGAGCCGACCAGACACGAAAACACGATTTGGCCTAGAAGCATGCGAATGGAGGAATATGGGCTTAGAAAATTCCATTATGTGTTTCCTGGCCTTTCTACGTCATCGATCTCTTTTATTTTAAGTATAATGATGACGTTGAGAGTTTTAACGAGATTAGGTTCTGGGTGAATTTTGTGAAGGTAGGTTAGATTTTAGATAAGACACTACCCAGAGATTTCGCCCTCATTTTGTGAGGACTTTTTTATCCGAGTTCTGGTTTCCTATAAGCGCAAGCCCCTATAGTTAATTACCCCTCCCGATAACATGAGAGAACTTTCGATTAAGGCTAGTGTGGACCTCCGAAAGAGCACCGCGCGAACGGGTTAATTGGAAAGGACAGATTGGATCGTGCATACGACTAACCATTGAAGATAAAGGCTGTCACTAACACACCCCAATGGGTAGTAATATACACGTTCTAATCACGGGTTTCCCCACCCGATATAACAGTTCGAATGGGGTTTAGTAGATGTGGGACCGAGTTTCCCACGAGCGGAAGCCCCATGGTTAATTACATCTCAGGCCGGAGCACGAGAAAACTCTCGATTAAGGATCATACAATATCCTCTCCTGAAAGTGGGAATGTCATAGGGGTGTAAACTAGGAAGTCCTATCAAAAGGAAGAAGGTCCGAAGGGCTGATTGACATGCGTGGCTCATACCAGCACTCAGAGGCTCTAGGATACTAGAGAGAAACTGGGAAAAGAAAATCAAGCACTCAATCACAATATGTGAGAGAAAAGATGGAGGTGGCGCCATCTGTGATGCGGATAACTAGGATTTAGAGTCCCTGAAAGAAAGTAACATACCTATTATTTAAGGCATACTACGAGATGGAGTGTGATAACCTCGAATCCTAATTCTAGGGGGCTAATGTTCTACGAAACACTAAGACCCGTGTCCTAACTAATGCAGTGCAAAACCTAGACTTACCCCGGCCTGGATTGGGGAGCCAACTAACCACCTAATCTCTTAAAATCATGATATTAAGTCATTTATGATAGATGGGTGGGTGGTACAGTCTTTGGAAATAGGACCGACATCTAGAGGATTTTCTAAGTGGTCCTGGACTTATGTGGTCAGATGCTCCTAGCTAATGTAATTAAATTTTATTTAGTTGGTTACTAATGCAATACATGCTAGTTAAAATGTCAGCTCATGAATGCTATAGAATTTTAAAAATAGGCTATATAAAAATAAATTTTAAAAAAAGATTGAGTCTCCCTAGGTCCGACACTTCATCCTCATAGGCCAGATTATCCGGACTCTACCCGCGGGCAAGGAGATGTCTTTTAGCAAGGAAAGAAGAATGCAGTAATATGCATGCGACCCCGGACGATTCCGACAATTCCCTAGGTTCGTTATATTTTATGTTATTTAAAACTTAAATATTAGATTTTGGTTATGAGTAGAAAAGATTTTGCAGTCCTTAAAGAGCCTGACGAAATACAGGCGAAAATAAAAGCGACATGCAAGAAAGAAACCTAGAAAAAATAGGTATTTCTACTGCGCACATCAATATAAATCTAGAATAATCAACAAAATGGCCATAGGCAAATTGCCTTTATTACAACTCATATATGCAGAAAGTAAAGGGCGGGCCACTCGACCCATTTACCTTTTGGGTTGACCCTAACACAAAATTTTTTTATCAAGGTTTGGGTTCAGATTTTTAGTCTGTGTTAAATATTAACACCCCTAGTTAGTGGGTCGGGTTGAGTTTGCCTGAAAACCTAGTGGATTGGGTATTACCTTTTAGACCTATTTGTCTAATCTGGTCGAGTTTAAGTCAGAGTAGCTGGAGGTGGGTTAGTTTTGGGTTGAACCCACACAACCCAAAACCCATTTTGACACCCATACCATCAATCAAGGATATCATAATATAAGTAGTGAATATCCCTCAGGCTTTGATTTAGAGGATCATATATGTAAGATGAAGAACTTCAAGTTTAAATCCTATAACTTTTTAGAGAAGGCTGATAACAAAAGAGCACTTTCAAAATATAATTTTGAATTTATGTTTGAACTAGAGTGCTTCGGCATTGTATTTGGAGAGCTATGATGCTAGGCTTAATTGCAGAGCAGCGCAAGAAATTACCGTCGCAACATTTAAGTCTTTATTCTACAATAATTATGAATTCAGCATGCGGCTCAAGGAGTTAAGTTGGAGCATTGTGGTGTTAGACTACTAATAGTGTTTATTATTATTTTTATTATAATTAAATCCTAAGTACTAAAGCTCTAGCACCGCTACTTACTCCCCCATTTGGTGGCTTGCTGTTGAAGAAGAGAGGTAAAGAGAGAGGGAGAAGAGAGACAAAAGAGAAATATGTCAATTTTTGGCCAATTTTGTCCATTGATTCTATTATGAAAAGTCTTTTGACCATTGTTAGTACCTAAATCTCACTTTAATTTTCAATGATTTTTTGTTTGACAAATTTAATCTCCTAAATAGATAAAAATATATTTTCTCCTGATTTATCATATTTTTATAATATAATTTTTTGTATATGATAAATATAAATTTTATGGACATTTTGACTGTAATATTATTAAATTTCATTGTTAAAATGAAAGTTATTTTTCTAAAGCTATCGATTATTATATAGATTTTCTGAATTTTTAGATTTCAATATTTATATTACATTTTATACATAAAGGGAGAGTGGTACAAGTGATATGAAATATATATAGTATATTTATATTTAAGCAAGGAAGGATGTCTGTTAACACTATAATTAATTCAGGTTGACTGTTAAAATATATTTATGTGTTATTGATCATATTGAATCGTACACATAATGATTGAGCATTGATTGATATTGAACACTACTAATTCTACTAATTGAGATGAGCATGCATATAATATTTTTAGATATTGTATTAAAAACTTTAGTGAGTTTTGGGTTCTACTAAGTTTTATAAGCTCATTATGTGATTTTAATTATTTCAGGTCGGAGAAGAAGTCATGACCATATGATGTGTGTGAAACCTCTTAAAAAAAAGAAGCTGAACTCTTAAACATTGAGTCATATTTTAGTATAATGGTTAAAATTTTATTAAATAAACTATGAAGTTAAGTGTGCTCATCCTGAAGAAAGCCTAGTATAGGTGATCTAATGGGAAATTATATTAACATGAAAAAATTGTGAGGCCATTAGGCCAAATTAGATAATATCTAGATAGGTAAGGTTTAAGCTATTATAAATGATATCAAACCAATACACCATATGAAAGATGTGAACTTAGTGCCAAAATAAAGTGTTATGCCATGGGAGCCACCTCTTGAATCCTACATAGGACAAAGTGCTACGTAGAAGGAGTCACCACTTGAACTTATATGGGCCACCTCTAAAATCCTATCAGCCTAGTGAATAATTCTGGGATAAAAAATACTGATAAAGATGTCAGTTAATTAAGTGGGGTTAATTGTGAAACCCATTAAGTAAAATAAAGCTAAACTCTTAAAACACGAGGTACTTTTTGGTGTAATGGTTGAAATTGTATTAAAGAAACTCCACAGTTAAACATGCTTATCCCAAAAAATATGGGATGGGTGACCTCTTAGAAAGTTACACAAACATGAAAAAACCATGACGCATTTAGGCCAAAGCGAATAATATCTCAATAGTAAGAGTTTGGGTTATTATAGAGTGAGACTGATTGAGATCCTCAGGTTCTTCATTTGATTTTATTTTGCATTTTCTTTTATTTTTTGTAGTTAGGATCTATTGATAGATTAGTGATTGTTAGTGATTTCATGTTTATTATAAAAGTGAATTTGGTGAATGATTATAGTAAAATATTTTCTTGGTGTATGATATTTAATTGCTTTCACGGAAATTGAGTTATATAGATGATTTATAGAAGCTCAAGTAAATGATTAAAAAGACAAATAAATAATTCTTTCGATTTAAATTTTAGATCGTGATAATACTTCCAAGAATCTTCATCCCTAATTGATGTAATTTTCCAACATTCTATTTTGATGGAGTTTAAGTTGCCTGCAATTGATCCATATATTAAAACTTCTAACCATTAATCACTGCAGGACCATTATGGGCATTTAGTATACTTCTGATATCATTTTTTTCTAGGTCTTCCCCACAATTCTTAAGGAACATGCTTGCATATGATTCTACTCTTTTTTTGGAAGAATAGTCATTCTTTTGCTGATTTAGCCAGACTTTTCATTAACTAATTCATCGACAATCGAAGGATTATTAAAGATTCATCCAATATTTTCAAGATTTGTTTAAAATGAATGAAAGACTATAAAAGAATTCTTTCTATGATTCTCTATGAAAATGCCAAATTTAAAGAGTGAATCTAAGTTCTTATGAGGTGTTTTCTTGGAGATCTTCATCTTGAACATTTTTACTTATTGATGAGGGAGATAGTTTAGTCCTCTGTTGATCTTATCCATTGAGTAAAACCAAAATAACTATTGGTGGGACCATCAACACTCATAGAAATCAACTTAAATAATACTCTAATAAATATAAGAATTCACAATAAAATTTTATTGGCATTCAATGAAAAAAAAGAGTAGTAAAGAGATCAAAGACACCATTTCACTAAATTCAGCTTGGGTCACTTAATTACACTCCACTAAATACATTCAGAGCTAACATCTTAATGGATATATAAAATTCTGAACACCTTGTTGAATCTAGTAATTAGGTTGTTAAGCCTAAGTAAATGTCCCACGGCTACCAAGAGGGGGGTGAATTGGTAGTTTTAAAAATTTTAAACCCTCTTAAAATTAAAGTTGAACCGAAATGAAATTCTCTTTTAAAGTTTGTAGAAAAATGTTTTTCAACCACAGAGTTGTTAAAACTAAAATTTAAAATGCGGAAACGTAAAAGCAGTAAAATAAATGACACCAGATTTATAGTGGTTCGGTCTATAACCAGACCTACATCCACTCCTCAGAGGCACCCTCTGAGTATTGCACTAATACCACAAAGTGACTCTCCTTTAGCACCCACAGCAAGGCGGAGAAGCCTATACAAAACCCTCTTTTCACCACTCCCCGGTGCGGCAGAGAACCGTTGTCCTTTTACACAAACCACAGTGCTGGCAGAGAACCGTCGTTCTTTCACACTCTCCTAGTGTGGGCAGAGAACCCTACGGCTGTTTACACTCTCCTAGTGTAGGCAGAGAACCTTCTTCCTTTTACACTCTCCTAGTGTAGGCAGAGAACCCACGTCTGTTCACACTCTCCAAGTGTCGGCAGAGAACCGGACCTTTTGAATGATCTTCTCACAAGAACCTAGAAGAAAGAAAGAAAAGAGTGAAGAAATCCAATTTCACAAGTAGAGATTCTTACCTTAGCAATCCAAGTGAAGCCTTCTTGCTCCAATGGTAGGAATCCTCCTTTGAATGCTCTCTTCCACTCTCCCCTTGACTATTCTCTCAATAGGCACGAAGATCAAGTGACAAAAAGATTGGGTGGCAGTCTAATTTGAAGTATTTATACAAAAGACAAGAAAAACCGCCCAAAAACTGCAAGTTTTCAATTCTGTACGCAGTGGATCGTCCGGTACGATCGTGGATCGTCCTGGACGATTTTACTTAAATGATCTGAAACGACCTTATTTGTATATGTGTACGAAATGACTTCGTACAGCTGATCGTCCTGTACGAACTAGGTTCGTCCAGTACGAACGGTTATTACAAGATCGGTTCTAGAAACTGCTGAAAACTGTCCTAAGTCGGTTTATCGTTTGGACGAAAATATGTTCGTCTGGACGAAAATTTTCCAGAGAGCCGATCGTCCTGGACGATGATTTATTTCGTCTGGACGAAAATTTTCCAGAGCGCCCATCGCCGGGGACGATAATTTGGTTTCGTCTGGACGAAAATTTTCCAGAGAGCTGTTCGTCCGGTACGATATTTATTTTCGTCTGGACGAAAATTTTCCAGAGCGACCATCGCCGGGGACGATATAAAAATTCGTCCTGGACGAATAGGACTTAGAAAAATTTTTCGAAGCAAGTTCCTATTCGTTCCAACTGCTCTATAGGAGATAACTGACAGATCGTCCAGTACGATATATATCGTCCTGTACGATCAGTATAGAATTTCAAGATCTCCTTAGTTTGTGTGTGTGAGATTTTATTCACTCAATTACAATCACTCCCTTTCAAAATTAATTCAAAGAAAAGACACTTCAAATAAACAAAATTTCTCATGTTGAATTTGATTTGAAGTTTTCGTAGTCTGGAGTCTGATTTTCCTGAAATGTTAGTACACACAAGAGCAAGTGCAAATCTTCTGAAATTGTTAGGAGATAACTATTCATTTGAACAATAATGTTTGGAATCATCAAAACTACATAAGTTGCACAAATATAAATCATTCAAATAGCAACTATTCAAACAATCTCCCCTTTTTGATGATGGCAAAACAATTATTATTAGTATGGTTTCAAGTTAAGACAAAATCTCTTATCTCCTAAACTCCCCCTGAATTTATGAGTACATTAAAATAAGGAGGCATTAAAGAACAAAAAATTTTTGTTTTTCTAAAATTTTAACAGAAAACACAAATCACAAACAAAACAAAAACACAAACACAAACATAAATCACAAACAAAACAAAAACACAAACACAAACATAATAATTTCTCCCCCTTTTTGACAGCAACAAAAAGTGAAGAAGAAAAAGACAAGAAATGTAAATAATAATATGAAATTCATTGTTAAAATTTAATCTAAATTGTGATTTGACATAGAGTATGCAATTTTAAACTAAAGATATTAGGTCAATCATAGAAATTCATAAAATTTATGAAATGATATAACATTGTAAGTAAGAAGAATTTATCAAAGACATGATTCAATTTAGACATTTTGATTATTGAAAATCATTACAAGTGAGATGTAAAAAAAAATTCTATATTTCAAAGTTCAATAGAATATAAATGAACATTAGATCAACTTGAATTAAGAGATTAAACGAATTTGGAAAGAAGAGAATTACCTCATGTGGTGCTTTGCACATCTTTTTCAAAGTTTTGGAGCACATTTTTGTGCATTTGTCTTTGGTTGGGCTTATTTTGTGCCTCTTTTTCACTTTGCAAATTTTTGCGAATCCCTTTTGATTTTTGTACATTTGTACAATTTTCAAGAGTAATTTAACCAATTCTTTCCAAAATCTATAATCTAACATTTCAAATATTTCTAGGTGCATAAATATCATTTGAGCATAGAAATACAAAATAAGATAACATCAAAATTGCAATAACAATATTAAATTTTATGTAGTCTAAATGAATAGACATGAATTTAACAATTCTAAATACAACAAGTTATAGACAAATTATAAATTTAGAAAGTCTAGATTTTCTAATATAGATAATCTCATATTACAATCAAATTTGAGCACAATGTAGATTAAAAATAATATTAATGAAATTCATAAAGATTAGCCACATTTCAAAACAAATCTAAGACAAACAAACTTTCATTGATTAAAAAGAAAATTACATAAAAACATTGAACTTAAACAAAAGCATAACAACAAAACAAAAAAAAATACACCAGACACACATAAAAAAAACTTCTACTGTTCTGGAGGAGGAGGTGGAGGAATGCCGCCAAAGAGATTGAAGTAGGAGGCCATTAACATTACATTGGTATTTATTTCATGAACTTCATCTCTAATATTACCAATGTCATGTTGCTGCTGCGTAAGATGAGCATCAAATTGATCAAACCTTTGATCAATGTGAGTCTCTAGTCTATCAAATCTCTCAATCAGATTCTGGTAATCTGATTGAGAAGCAGAAGCTTGCACTCCTTCTTCTTCTTCTTCTGAAGCACTATCATGTGCTTTTTCTTTTTCTTTTTCCTCCCTGAAGAGCAGTCTGAAAGATGCATCGTTGTAATAAACTGGCTCTTCATATTCCTCATCAGGATGGACTATATTGTACTTCTTCTCCAAAACATAAGTAATCAAGTGCCCTAAAGAAATATTCTTCTTCCTCTTCTGATTAGGATGTCCTATTTCTGAAAGCCCATAGATATGATCTAGGATGAGTTGGGCTTCATCAATAGGATGTCTTTTCATGATTAAAAAAGTTAGACAAGAAAGAAGAGGAGTAATGTTAATCCTATCACCAGCTTTAGGAATAATTGAGGATCTAAGGATATGCTGGATGATTCGGGCATCTTGGGTCATACCGGCCACTCTAGCAACATGATTGTCAATTCCATTTTCTCTAATTACCCTATTGATTTCATACCAATGGAAGACGTTTTCTGACATTAGGGTGTGAGCTCTATATCCTTCAGTCCTTAAGTTTAAAAATGCACCAAGGTCATGCTTGGTGATCTCAATTTTTTTCTTAAAAACAAAAGAACTAATGATAGAGTGGTCAGGATTGAAACTCATGTTGGCTAGGAAGTAATGGTAGGTTTGCTTATTGTAGAGGTGAACAAGAGAGAGAATGAAATGAAATTGGGTTGAGGCAAAGAGGTGTAATACCCTAAATTTCAACTCCGTTTGGATAAGAATGCGAGACGGAGTGATTTTCGCAGAAGCAAAACGAGGAAAAGATTCCTCATTTGCTTTGGAAAGGAAGTTGTCTGGAGCATTCCTGTTGGGTTTCTTCACCAAAACTTTTTGTCTCTTGCTAGAGGAGGCCATAGTTGATTTGATGTAGAAAGGGATTGAAAAAGATGTTTGAAAGTGTGATTTTCAAGTTAGAAAGCCCTCATATTTAAAGAAAAACGATATGTTCGTCCTGGACGAAAATATTCGTCCTGGACGAAAAATTATTGTTCGTCTGGACGAAGTAATTTCGTACAGACGATCCAATTCGTCCAAAATGTAACGGCTTTTCGTATTCAACACAACTTACGATGCGTCCCTTCGTACAGGCTTTTTGACTTGACCGATCGTACATACGAAAATATTTCGTACAGACGATCAAAAAGCGTTTCGTTTTAATGACTCTTGAAAACCGTCCCCTACAATGAATCGACACATGTTCGTACATACGAAAAAAAAAAAAGAAAAAGAAAAAAAAAATTTCGTACAGACGAAATTCGTATTAAAAACTGTCTTATCCACTCAACCGCTGCATTCAATCGTCCCGACGTTTGAGAAAAAGAAAAAATCGTACTGGACGATCACAGATCGTACAGACGATCCAATAAAAAACTGCTCTCAAAACGGTTTAAATTCGCGCAAATTGTTTCTTAACACATCGTCCTGTACGAAAAATTTCGTCCTGGACGATCTCCAAAAAAAATTTTTGATTTTTAAATTTTTAAATTAACAAAAACAACAAAAATAATCAACAACACAGAAAACATAAGACAAAAACATAAATTCAAAAACAATTCATACAAAAACACAAAATTTACAAAATCACAAAAACAAAATACAACAAATATCAATGTTGCAAAGACATTTTGGTTAAGCATTCAAATCAATAACACCAAGCCTTGTTCTTAAAGTACTGAAGGTATCAAAGGTTAAAGGTTTTGTAAAAATGTCTGCAAGTTGATTTTCAGTTGAAACATGTATGAGTTCAATTTCTCTTTTGGATACATGATCCCTTATGAAATGATGCCTTATATCAATGTGTTTGGTTCTAGAATGTTGAATAGGATTTTTGGAAATGCAAATAGCACTAGTATTGTCACAATAAATTGGAATAGTGCCTATAGTTAATCCTAAGTCAATCAACTGTTGTTTTAACCAAAGTACTTGTGCCACACAACTTCCTAATGCAATGTATTCTGCTTCTGCAGTAGATAGTGCCACTGAATTTTGTTTTCTACTAGACCATGAAACTAATGAATTTCCAATGAATTGACATGTTCCAGAAGTGCTTTTCCTATCCACTCTACAGCCTGCAAAGTCAGAATCTGAGTAACCAATAATTTCAAATGAAGAGCTAAACTTAGGATACCAAATTCCTAAGTTTTGAGTTCCTAGTAGATATCTTAAAATCCTTTTCACTGCTGTCAAATGTGATTCTTTTGGATCTGATTGAAATCTAGCACATAAGCAAACACTAAACATAATATCTGGTCGGCTAGCAGTCAAGTAAAGTAAAGATCCAATTATCCCTCTAAATTTCTTTTGATCAACAGATTTTCCCTTAAGGTCTTTATCTAACTGAACTGAAGAACTCATTGGTGTACTAACAGGTTTAGCATTATCCATTTCATATTTTTTGAGGATGTCCTTAATATATTTGGTTTGACTAAGAAAAGTACCTTCCTCAAGTTGCTTAATGCTAAATCCTAGAAAGTAATTTAAATCTCCCATTAGACTCATTTCAAATTCACTACTCATTGTTTTAGAAAAATCATCACAAAGATGTTTATTTGAAGATCCAAAGATGATGTCATCCACATAAATTTGAACAATAAGTATATCCTTTCCAATTTTCCTTAAAAAGAGAGTTGTATCTACACTTCCTTTTTCAAAAGATCTTTCAAGTAGAAAGGTGCTTAACCTCTCATACCAAGCCCTAGGTGCCTGTTTCAATCCATATAATGCCTTTTTTAATTTGAAAACATGATTTGGAAATTTAGAGTTTTCAAAACCTGGAGGTTGTTCTACAAAAACATCTTCTTCAATTACTCCATTTAAAAAGGCACTTTTGACATCCATTTGAAACAATTTAAAACCTTTAAAACAGGCAAAGGCTAGTAAAACCCTAATTGCTTCAAGTCTAGCTACAGGAGCAAAAGTTTCCTCAAAATCAATTCCTTCAATTTGATTATACCCCTTAGCTACTAATCTAGCCTTATTTCTAATGACTACTCCTGAGTCATTCATTTTATTCTTGAACACCCACTTGGTTCCAACAACACTTTGATCTTTTGGCCTTGTAGTTAGTTCCCAAACTTTATTTCTTACAAATTGATTCAACTCTTCTTGCATGGCCAATATCCAAAATTCATCTGAAAGTGCTTGATCAATGTTAGTGGGTTCAACAGTTGAAATAAAGGCTGAATGATTGACTTCCTTGTTTAATCCACGCCTAGTTCTAACACCCTCACTTGGTTCACCTATGATTAATTCCTTTGGGTGGTTTTTAGAAAATCTCAAATCTCTAGGCAAAGGGTCTTCTCTTTCTAAATTTTCTTCCACATTTTCTTCCAAATTTAATCTATCAATATTTTGGGAGTTTTCTTCAATTTCTTCTTCAACAACTTTTGGCTCTTCCAAGTTTCCATTTTCATCAAAAACAACATGTGTGGTTTCTTCAATAACTAAAGTTCTTTTGTTGAATACTCTATAAGATTTTCCAACACTTGAATATCCAACAAAAATTCCTTCATCTGATTTTGGATCAAATTTTCCTAAGGCAGATTTTCCATTATTATGTATGAACACCTTGCAACCAAATACATGCAAATGAGACAAATTTGGTGTTCTTCCTTTTAGCAATTCATAGGGTGTTTTATTCAAATTTGATCTCACATTCACCCTATTCAGAACATAGCATGCAGTGCTAACCGCCTCAGCCCAAAAATATCTAGGAAGTGAGTATTCTGCTAACATTGCTCGGGCGGCTTCTATTAATGTTCTGTTCTTTCTTTCAACTACTCCATTTTGTTGAGGAGTTCTAGGTGCAGAAAAATTGTGATCAATCCCATTTTCTTTACAGAAATTTTCAAATCTTTCATTTTCAAATTCTCCTCCATGATCACTTTGTATAGAAATTATTTCACATCCTAGTTTTCTTTGTATCCATGTTGAAAAATTTCTGAATTCCTCAAATGATTCACTCTTATGAAAAAGAAATTTAACCCAGGTGAATCTTGAAAAATCATCTACTATAACAAATCCATATACCTTTCCTCCTAGACTAACAGTGCTTACTGGTCCAAAAAGATCTATGTGTAGTATTTCTAAAGGTTTACTGGTCCTAAGATCTTTAATGGACTTAAAAGAGGACTTCACTTGTTTTCCTAATTGACATGCATCACACAAATGGTCCTTAGTAAAGTCTAGTTTAGGTATTCCTCTCACCAAATTCTTTTGGGTAATTTTTCTAAGATTTTTCATACTAGAATGACAAAGTCTCCTATGCCAAAGCCATGATTCATCAGAAACAGTTTTCAAACAAAAAGCAGTAGGAGATTGAATATAATTTAAATCTAGCATGTAAACATTGTTCACCCTTTTTCCATTTAAAACAATTTTCCCATTTAGGCTAATTATGCAGCTAGTAGGTAAAAATTTTACATTATAGCCCTTATCACATAGCTGACTTATGCTAAGCAAATTATGTTTTAAGCCTTCAACTAATAAAACATTGTCTATAAAAAAGTTTTTCAAGTTTCCAATCATACCTGATCCAACCACTTTCTTTGTGGTATTATCTCCAAGTGTAACCTTGCCTCCACTCCTGGCTTCCAGCGTTATGAATTGAGCAGTATCTCCAGTCATGTGCTTAGAACATCCGCTGTCCAGGTACCATATACTCTCACGAGGTCTTGTGTGAGAGTATCCCTGCAAAATTCTCAAATGTTAGACCTGGGAACCCAAACTAGTTTGGGTTCACCTTTACGAAATTTATAATCAGATGCATGTGTGATATGTCTAGGTTTATGCATCTTAATTCTCCACACCAAATTAGATTTAACCTTTAAAGTGCAGGTGTGAGATATATGTCCCAAAAATCCACAATTGTTACATTTAACATTAGGAAAAATATTCCTATGTTTTCTCTCATATGATTGTCTTCTAAGGGATTTCATGAATTTAGGATAATATTTAGGATTTGTAAAATCTTCAAGTTTAGGGGGGTTCCTATTATCCTCGAGAGCTCTAATAGTAAGTTTGTAAAATGAATTCATTTCCTCCAAGATTCGATTTGTATAACTTACTCTATATGTCTTGTGCTCAGATTCATCCTTAAATTTCTCAAATTCTTTTTCAAGTTCAGCATAGGATGATTTTAAATTCTCAAAATTTTTATTCAAGTCATCATATTCATCAAGTAGTTTCATGTGGTTGCTATCAATTAAAGCATGATCTTTCCTAAGGATTTCGTGTTCCTTATTAAGCTCTTCCAATTCTAAGACTAAACTAGCATGCATCTTTTTCGTTTTCCTATATGCATCATGCATGTGTTCAGAAACTTCAAAGAATTCATTATAAGTTAAATCACATACCTCTTCTTGATCTGATTGTTCAGCTTTATCTGCCATCAAGCAAAGGTTGGTGACTTCTTCTTCTTTTTCAGTCTCAGATGAGTCTGAAGCTGAGTCCGCCCAAAAAGCCTTTTGAAACTTCTTCTTGCCCTTCTTTACCATTGGTTTCTCCTCTACCTTCTCCTTGCTAGGAGAGGCTTTGAGTTTTGGACAGTCAGTCTTTATATGACCTGGTTTCCTGCATTCATAACAAATTACTTCATTAGAAACCTTGCCATTTCTGTTATACTTACCTCTATTCCATTGCTGGCGTCTCTTCTGCTTCCTCTTTAAAAAGCTTTTGAATTGTCTAGTCATCAGTGCTATATCATCTTCATCCTCAGGTTGTGAGTGTTCACTTTCTGACTCTTCCACATTTAGTGCAATATTCTTGTCCTTTCTTGGTTCACCTGCATCAATCTTTCTTTGACTTACTCCTTGCTCGTAAGCAATGAGTGAACCAAGAAGATTGTCAATAGAATAAATGTTCAGATCTTTTGACTCTGTAATTGCAGTAATTTTAGCATCGTATGCAGTAGGTAAACAACGAAGAATCTTATTAACTATTTCAGCATTAGTTAATTCCCTACCAAGAGCATGCAAAGAGGTGACAATTTGAGTGAATCTTGTGTACATGTCAGATATAGATTCATTAGGTTTCATGCGAAATAGTTCGTAGTCATGTAACAAGATATTGAGCCTTGATTGCTTAACCTCATTTGTCCCTTCATAAGTAATACAAAGTCTATCCCATATGTCTTTTCTGCTTTTACAAGTGGAAACTCGCATGTAGTCTTCAGATTTTAAAGCACAAAAGAAACTATTTAAACATTTCGCATTTAATTGTGCTAAGTCACGTTCTTCTATAGTCCAATCTGCATAGGGTGTATCTACCCTAATTCCATCAACTAATCTAGTTGGTTTTGTGTAACCTTCCTGGACTAACATCCACATGCGATAATCAAGTGACTGTAAGAAAGTAGACATGCGTGTTTTCCAAAAATCAAAAGGAATATTGTCAAACAGTGGAGGTCTAGTGATAGAGTAACCCTCAGGTGTGTTTCGGTTTCCAAATGTAGCCATCTACGTTAATCAAAAAGTAGTTCAAACTTATGATTTTGAAACTATGCTCTGATACCACTTGTTGAATCTAGTAATTAGGTTGTTAAGCCTAAGTAAATGTCCCACGGCTACCAAGAGGGGGGTGAATTGGTAGTTTTAAAAATTTTAAACCCTCTTAAAATTAAAGTTGAACCGAAATGAAATTCTCTTTTAAAGTTTGTAGAAAAATGTTTTTCAACCACAGAGTTGTTAAAACTAAAATTTAAAATGCGGAAACGTAAAAGCAGTAAAATAAATGACACCAGATTTATAGTGGTTCGGTCTATAACCAGACCTACATCCACTCCTCAGAGGCACCCTCTGAGTATTGCACTAATACCACAAAGTGACTCTCCTTTAGCACCCACAGCAAGGCGGAGAAGCCTATACAAAACCCTCTTTTCACCACTCCCCGGTGCGGCAGAGAACCGTTGTCCTTTTACACAAACCACAGTGCTGGCAGAGAACCGTCGTTCTTTCACACTCTCCTAGTGTGGGCAGAGAACCCTACGGCTGTTTACACTCTCCTAGTGTAGGCAGAGAACCTTCTTCCTTTTACACTCTCCTAGTGTAGGCAGAGAACCCACGTCTGTTCACACTCTCCAAGTGTCGGCAGAGAACCGGACCTTTTTGAATGATCTTCTCACAAGAACCTAGAAGAAAGAAAGAAAAGAGTGAAGAAATCCAATTTCACAAGTAGAGATTCTTACCTTAGCAATCCAAGTGAAGCCTTCTTGCTCCAATGGTAGGAATCCTCCTTTGAATGCTCTCTTCCACTCTCCCCTTGACTATTCTCTCAATAGGCACGAAGTTCAAGTGATAAAAAGATTGGGTGGCAGTCTAATTTGAAGTATTTATACAAAAGACAAGAAAAACCGCCCAAAAACTGCAAGTTTTCAATTCTGTACGCAGTGGATCGTCCGGTACGATCGTGGATCGTCCTGGACGATTTTACTTAAATGATCTGAAACGACCTTATTTGTATATGTGTACGAAATGACTTCGTACAGCTGATCGTCCTGTACGAACTAGGTTCGTCCAGTACGAACGGTTATTACAAGATCGGTTCTAGAAACTGCTGAAAACTGTCCTAAGTCGGTTTATCGTTTGGACGAAAATATGTTCGTCTGGACGAAAATTTTCCAGAGAGCCGATCGTCCTGGACGATGATTTATTTCGTCTGGACGAAAATTTTCCAGAGCGCCCATCGCCGGGGACGATAATTTGGTTTCGTCTGGACGAAAATTTTCCAGAGAGCTGTTCGTCCGGTACGATATTTATTTTCGTCTGGACGAAAATTTTCCAGAGCGCCCATCGCCGGGGACGATATAAAAATTCGTCCTGGACGAATAGGACTTAGAAAAATTTTTTGAAGCAAGTTCCTATTCGTTCCAACTGCTCTATAGGAGATAACTGACAGATCGTCCAGTACGATATATATCGTCCTGTACGATCAGTATAGAATTTCAAGATCTCCTTAGTTTGTGTGTGTGAGATTTTATTCACTCAATTACAATCACTCCCTTTCAAAATTAATTCAAAGAAAAGACACTTCAAATAAACAAAATTTCTCATGTTGAATTTGATTTGAAGTTTTCGTAGTCTGGAGTCTGATTTTCCTGAAATGTTAGTACACACAAGAGCAAGTGCAAATCTTCTGAAATTGTTAGGAGATAACTATTCATTTGAACAATAATGTTTGGAATCATCAAAACTACATAAGTTGCACAAATATAAATCATTCAAATAGCAACTATTCAAACACACCTAAAGTATCCAAAACCTTTAAAGTTTCCAAATGGCATAAATTAATCTCAATATTGTTATTTTCATCATTTAAAATGACATTAAATAGAAAATTAATTTTAATTAAAGGAAAAGATTGAATGTTTGATTTGTTAAGGATATATGGCTATTATTTATAAGAATAACTTGTAAATCATCAATCTCAAAATAGAGGAGATCAAAGGTGTCATGACAAGAAAATTATTAGAGTTATTGAATATGAATGTTATCCCTTATACATAAGAAGATTAAATCACTAAAATAACTCAAAAATTATGAACTCTTTGGAATTTCTAAAAGAGGTTATATATTGACATTTATTATAGATGAATATATCTTTCAATATTTTGAATATTTAAAACATATCTCAAAGAAACATACAATACTTAATTTCTTTTATGGGGTAATATTCTATCACAAATTTAAATTATTCTTATAAAAGATGGACAAATAATTACTTTCAATATATTGACTGTGAATATCAGTCAAGTTTATAAATTAAAAATATACATTTTAAAACCACATATAGAATTATTAGATTTATACATCAAAACGTCTACTATAGGTGTGTACTAATGAAATAAAAAGACTTATGATAGCCCTTATGTTGAACTAAATTAGATGGTCTAATGGGAAGGAGTGTAGGTACTCAAAATCATTAAAATGTGCTTAAAAAATAAAAATAAAAGAAGAAAAAGGCCAATTGGTCAATATATGTCAAAAATACAATAACTAAAAGAAGCAAAGAAAAAGTTGAAGCCAAGCACAAACAAATAAAAAAATTAGTACCAAATACTCTATTACCATTTAACTAGCCTAAAGAGGTATTACCCTAAGAAGAATTATAGGGATTATGATACATTAAGAGACATATACTATGACAAAAATTTAAATAAATTGCAGTTCCTTTAAATATGAAATTATTGAGACCTAATTAAGCTAGTCAAATCTCACTTTCTTAATTAGGAGTTTTTGTTTAAAGGACAAATGAAGATCGAATAATGGTTTGTATTTGGTTATATTTATTTAGTTATTAACAAATTGTATAGTTTCTAATTTATTTGTGTTATATTATTGAAATTTGATTTGAAGGATTGCAATTTAACAAAATAAGGCAATGAACTAATCAAGTTCATATAGATTACTTAAAGACAACTAAAAATGTAAGTTTGAGGGGTTTTGTTAAGTTAAAATTTATAATAGTTTATGCTATGAAAATTGAGGCAATTTTGTCATTTTGTGCAAGAAATCTTCAAGAGGAGAAAAATTAGCCTAGCGACGCACCTTGGAACGCCACAACGCTAAAGGCAATATTTGGATGCAAAATTGAATCCTAAGTATTACAATGCCAATGCACCAATCCTTGTGGCACTGTGGAGAACTAACAGAGATAGAGAGCAAAGCATTGCAATACCAAATCGCCTTAACATCGCAACACAATCATAATGCTGATGTGCAGAATCACGAGAGCATCGTGATAGAAAAGTTAATACAATTATATTGGAAGCAAAGTTTTGATTTATATCTAATACCACAATGCTATGTCTTCAAATCATCACAACATTAAATCATTTTAGGAGCACTGCAGTACTAGTACCTCAAGCGTCATGCTGTAAGGGCCGTTATGGGATACTAGTATAAAAAGAGGGCCAAATTTTTTAGTGCGGTGGTTATTATTTTGCTATGTATTTTTTGTAATCCTTTATTAAGTAAGAGAGTAGAAGATAGGGAGTGTGCAATGAGAGTAAAATCGCCTTTTAGTGGAGTAAAACTTGTATAAAATAAAATAAAACTTGTAGTTTTTGTGACGAGATTCCTGGTTATATCTTACTCACTCTATTTTCTTGAACTCTTTGTTCTGATTATCAATGAATTTTAGGTTTATCATTTCTATTATAATGAATATTAGTGGATATATCTTTTATTCTGAACTTATGGTATCATATGGTGAAGTATGTGTGACGTAGATTATGTTTAAGCATCAAATAGAATAACATAGTTGTTTTACGTTACTCATAATTTAACTTACTTAAGGATTGGTCATTCACAAAGTTAACATTTATGTGTGATCTATAACCTCAAGAGAGGAATAGTGGAACAAACAAAACAATATGAACAAAAAAATTTTAAACATAGAAATATGTATTTCAAGAAATTTGATATTTTTAATGATATTTTTATCATGCAGTGAATGAGTAATTAATTAGCATAGGTTAATCATTCATTTATTACGATTCCAATGAACCTCATAGAGGTTACGAATCACTTATGATCTAATCCACAACTAAGTTGATTAGATTAATCTACATCACACATTCAACATATCAATCATAAATTCAGAAGTTTATTATTTATTAATTTTTTTGTAAAAGTGAGATAGTTTTTTTTTTCTTTAGAATTTTCAAAATCAAGTCGGTGGAAAGATAAATAGTGTGGTTGAAATAGTTTGTTTTCTTAGAATATTATAAATCAAGTCGGTGGCAAGATAACTTGTGTGGTTAAGAGAATCCAAAATTAATTGCTAACTCTATGTTGGAATGATAATACTCTCATTATTATATTACTTGAACGACATGTGCGCTTGCCTAGCACTCTGTGTAAAAAGCTAGCTGGATCATCTACATGAATGAAATTTTATGAGGGAGCTCCACAACGTTATGCTTACGAGTGTGGCGATGTTGGTTTTTCTGTAATAGATTTCTGATTTTGAGAGCACAATAATATTGGGGAGTGGTGTCGAAATGCTATCATCTCTATCCTGTAGTAATTTGATGTAGCACATCAACGCTGAGATCTCCAACGCTGCGGTGCTGGCACAATAAAAATATTCTTTTATACAAAATATCTCAATCCATTTTATTAAAACCCTCACCACCACCATCCCTCCTCATTTTGCATGCTTGGTCGGGTGAGGAAAGCAATATAGAAGAGGTGGGGGAGAGAGGGAGGAGAGAGAAAGTTGATTATAAGTCATTTTTTTCCATCGCTCTAATTATAAAAATCATTTTGATTGTGGTATATAAACTTTCCTATATATTTTTTTCAATTATTTTTATTTTTATGGTTTTCTCCCTCCCAAATCTATTTGAAAAGTATTATATCTCAATTTAGCAAGTTTTCACCATTTAAGTTTTGATATATAATAGATATCATTATTCTGAACATTTTGATATTAGTGCATATGTTATTTTGGATGAAATAAATAGGCTAAAAGCATGTATAAAATGTATACGAGCTAAATTCAAATGTAGGCATGATGTATGACATGTATAAGAGTTTGTTTATTGATCTGACATGTATTTTGGCATATTACATGTATTCTGATAAACACACTAGATTGTTTTATCTGTTATAATAATTGGTTGAATAACATGATAATTACTATTATATAATGAACATGATTTGACATTGTGAAAGCAAGAAAGGCTACATGGATACATTTTATCCTATACAAAAGGATGGGCTGATAGGCTTTCTAGTGCGACGTCTGATCGGAGAACCTGCAGAAAACAAAGCCATCGGAGAATACAAGAAAACACAGCGGAATGGTAGATAATATTTTTTTGTTCTATGTTCTCCATTAGTTCTTTTAGTCATATAAGTATTCCTATTGTGCTATCAGATTGCTACTTATAGTAAGGCAAAAGCTCAGATATATTGCTACATCTAATATAAAGAAGGTAAAAACGATATAGGTAAATAATAGGAGCAAAAATAGGGAAGAAAGTGGTGGTAATCTGAGCTCGCTCCCGCCTTAACATGTGACTGCACTGTATCACTTTCCTTTAAATAAAGTTTGTAGTGTGATCTTAAAATATATAAAAACATTGGCATAAAGAGATTGATTGATATGTATAATATAATATATGGGGGTCAGGAATTGACAAGTTCTTACATGAAAGCCACCTGACTTGTGATAGAGAGTATTATAACTATTTTTTTTTACATGATTGATATGATTGAGACTAACTCTTATAGGTTAGTCTATGGGACTTAATACACGAAAAATACTATAAGAGCTAGATGGCATGCCTTGCTTATAATGTGATGATAGAATTACTTATGTATTGATGGAATGGAGCATAACGTGAAAATTGTATAATTGATATGATGTGACATGAGCAAATACATGATATGATTGATGATACATGCATATGATAAGATTGATACTAGAATATATAATACACATGATACATTGCATTTATAAATGATATGAATTATGATACATACATTGTTACTATACAACTTACGTAGACAATATGCATATCAGCATAAATGGAATGGTATAGAGGTAGAACAAAATTACACATTATACTTATTGAGCATAGAAATATTGATAGATCGTACTGACTTTTTATATGATTATTGATCATTGATCATTGAGTTATAATTGTTGCATTAAGTTCTATTATTCATATTGACTGTCATGATTTTATATTTAAAATTTTTCTCTAAGTGTTGCATAGAGAATATATTTTGATAGAGAATATATTTGCTTTATTGTGAAGAAGCTTTCCAATATGGTCAAGGTCACTATCATATTTTTCATTCTAAAATTTTCACATGTTGGAAAAATTCTAGTCTTCAAATAGATAAATTTTCACATGTTGGTGAATTTTTACGTTATTTTTTGAAATTTTCAAGTTTTAGTTGATGAAATAGGGTGGGGGGGCCAATGGGTAATATGATGTCTTTTTGATCAGTGGTTAAGCCGTTTTAAAAAGGTCATGAATATGATGTTCCTTTCAAGTTGTTTGTTTTTCTTCTTCTTGGAATAAATCAGTTCATGATATCTTGAGTATTGTGTATGTACTGAGTGGTTCACTGAAGTAATTAATGGTGATTAATTGTAGAAAAATTTAATGGTGATTATGTTCACTGAAGTAATTCCTAATAGTTGTTCGAATTTTCATTAACTAATGAGATTTCATTCTTCAGGTTGAAGAAAAGAAGCCATAGTTGGGAAGAAGATAAAGAAGGAGAAGATATGAAGATAGTGAAGATCAAGCTCTATATATGTGAAGAAAAATTGCATCATGGAGCAGAACAAGAGGTCTAGAGAGATGTCATTCTTCCTCAAGCAAGAGAACCAAGTACTCCAGTCTCATATCCAAAATATGAAGAAATCCAACATCTGCACTCTCCAAAGCTAATATATGCATATTCTGATTTCTGGTTTCTGTGCTTGAGTTCTTGTTTTTTTCTTAGATTGTGTTTTATAGGATTAGTCACTTTCGTATTGCGTCCTATTATGTATTGTTATAGCAGATAGGAAAATTTTAGAGGTTTGATGTATTTGTTGAATGTTATGAAGTTTCTAAGTGTTTGCTTTCTTTAATGATTATAATTCTGTTGAATTAGACTATAGCAAACTGACCAATTTAAAGTTTAGTTTTTTTTTTTTTTTTTGTGAAAAAGCTAATTATGATCACAGAAAATGGATTAATTTGAACTGATGACAGCTTAGTTTGTGCAGAAATATTTTAATTTAGTTTGATCACAAAAATTCAATTTTTTTAAATTATATTTTTTCATCTGTTCTACCATTTAGCAGCGGTTTTAACCATTGCAATTCTGTAATATATAAGCGGTTCCAAATGCTGCTACATCTAGTGCTGCTAAAACTGGACCTACTGTAGCGGTTCATAGAGCGTTGGGAAAGCCGTTTGCAATGCTCACATATAGCAGTTTCGTAGTGCTTTCTAAACTGTTGCAAGAAATTTTGCAGGTCTTTAACCGTTGCAGCAGTTGGTCAAAAAATGTGCTGCGAAAGCCATTTTTATTAGTAGTTTTAAATATATATTGTCAATGAATAACCTCTAAGATATTTATAAAATTAATTGTCAATAATTGGCTTAAACTTATGATATTCATTTGCCATCCATGAGGCTTGTTGCGTCCTGGAATATTCGTGGCGGTAGAGAAATATGAAATTTAATGTCTTAGCTTTGTACGAAGATCCAACACACAAGTAGATAAAAGAGAGGGTGTAACATTCATAAGAGACATATGAGTTTTTACTTGAAAACCCCTAAAAAAAGGAAAAAAAATCACGGGGCATGGCCCAATTTGAATGAATTCACTATTATTTGCAGTCGATTACAAATGAGGTCCTTCCTTGCATGGGAGGAAGGCCTTGGGTTGATGTAGCAAATGTACATCATATTACATGGTGGAAATTGAAAGAATTAGTATTGAAATATTCGTTTAGTTGGCAGAACCATAGTCGGCGGGCGACGAAGGTCAGAAAGATCGTAGTCTAATGACGATGGTCAAAAGGATCGTTGTTTAGCGAGGGAGGTCAGAAGGATCATAGTTGGCGGGAGACAATGTTCAGAAACACCGTTGCTTGGTGAGGGAGGTTGGAAGGACCGTAGTCAGCGGGCGGAACATAGTGGTTAGAAAGATCGTTGTTTGGTGATGGAGGTTAGAAGCACCATAGTAGGCGATGGAGGTCGGAAGGATCATAGAAGGCAGGAGACAGGGGCCAGAAAGATCGTTGTTTGATGATGGAGATCGGAAGGTGTCACGACCCGACCCGATCCGGGACGGATCCCGCTCACACCGGGTCGCGACACGGAACGAACAGACTGACTTACCAGGATCTGGCTTTGGAATTTGCTTACTGAACTAAATCTTCCAAATTATTTCAACACAAACACCAACACATAGAACAGACCATAGCTACTATGAATCATCAAATGCAGCGGAACAAATCATCTATATTTTTCTGTCTTTTTCCTCAAAACAATCATCTATAAATACGATACATGGCTAACAGAAGAAATACAGAAGAAAAGCCATGACCGTACAAAATCAAAAGTACAAAAGTACCTATCACAGATCGGACTCTGAACTCTAGTCCTGGACTTCCTTCCCTTTCCCAGAACCTGAAAACCACCAGAAAATGAGAGTGAGCTCAACAGCTCAGCAAAGCAACAAACCTCCAATCAAAATTCTCAGATTCTAAAACCAAACACATCAGACCCAAATCCAAATCAGAAACCAAAACAGAATCAAACAGATATCGGAATTTTCGTACAGAAATCATAATCGAACAGTTCATAACAAAACAGATCAAATCAGAACAGATACAGATATATATCAAATCAGAAACAGATCAGAATGGAACAGATCAGAACAAACAGATATCAGATATATAATTAATAGCTAAATTCCCTGACACTGACTGAATCTCATAGGATCCAGGCCCCTTATGTCTCCCTTTGTGCTCACGGCACCAGAACAGATGTGCATATAGCACCAGAATACATATATAGTGCTTATAGCACCTAAACAGATTTTCTCAGATCCGAAACAGAACAGAATTCAGATTGAGCTCTTTTCAGATTTCCCAGACACTAACTGAATCTCATAGGATCCAGGCCCCTTATATCTCCCTTTGTATAGCATATACACATAGAATATCAATTCAGAGAAATCCAGACAAAATCAGAAATCAGACAAAAATCGGGCAGCACAACGGCAGTATACGGAATTTACACAATTTTTTCTGAAAATCAAAATTCACCAAATTTGCACATAATATAGATAACAACATTTCAGAACATTAATTCTACTGCACAAACAATTTTCACTTACACAGAAAAATCTAGTCGACTAAAAACTCCGTTGAATCAAAAATACCCGGACAAAAATTTTCAAAATATAGTCAAAACGTACACACCCGGCACGACAACAATATATAAAAAGTTACGCGGTAAAAATTGAACCAATCAAAAGATACGGACGAAAATCGCTAACGGAAGCAAAATCCGGACAGAAAATACCGCCAAACACGACGGTTCTGAAAATTGAGAAAGGCGGAATGTGCCTTACCTTGCGTACAACAATTTCCTGAACAATCTCGTCGGACGAAAATAGCTCCGCGTCGCCTGAAAATCAACTTTTGCAAATTTCACCTTGACTTTCTCTCTCCTCGGCTGATATTTTCGTTTTAATAAAATTTTCTCTCTCTTCAAAACGACTGATTTCAGCTTTATAATCCACAGATCGGCCCGGCCGATCTCCAGATCGTCCCGGGACGATCAGACCAATTTTGATCGTCCTCGAGAGTTCCTAGAACTATTTTCCGGCCGATATTTTGAACAGTGCCAATCGGCCTGGCCGAAGACTCGATCGGCCTGGATGAAGCTTACAGAAAAACACCTGGAGCAAATCTGGGCAAATTCTGGAACAGATTCTTAACTGATCGTCCCAGGACGATCCCAGATCATCCTGGACGATCCTGGAGCAGATTTTGATATTACAATCTCCCCAACTTCAGAAAAATGTTGTCCTCGACATTATCCAATCCAAACTCAGTTAGAACAAGTACGGGTATGACTGTCTCATGTCAGACTCTTTCTCCCACGTCGCTTCCCGTGCAGTCCGGTGCTTCCACTGGACTTTAACCATCGGAATCTGTTTATTTCTTAACTTTCGGACATCGTACGCCAAAATCAACTCTGGCTCTTCCTTGTACGCCAGATTCTCTTGAATCTCAACTTCATCAGCTGATACCTTCTTCCCATAGTCGGATACCCACTTCCTCAAAGTGGACACGTGAAACACATTATGCACGTCAGGCATTGAATCAGAAAACAACAGTTGGTAAGCAGATTTTCCAATCCTTTCCAAAATTTCAAAAGGTCCAACATACCTTGGACTAAGCTTGCTCACCTGACCAAATCTGCTCACACCCTTCATCGGGCTGACTTTGACATACACAAAGTCACCAACTTTAAACTCAACAAACCTGTGCTTCTAATTTTAATACTTCTGTTGACGGTCCTGAGCCGCTTTCAATCTTTCCTTAATCAAACTGATCTTCTGAGCAGTTTCATCAGCAAAAGTGGCACCCAAAGCCTGTCTATCTCCGACCTCCATTAGAGTCAAAGGGGTACGGCACTTCCTGCCATACAGAGCCTCATACGGTGCCATACCGATACTGGACTGGAAACTTTTGTTATAAGCAAACTCAACCAAAGGGATATGATCTTCCCAGCTTCCGACAAAATCCAAAACATAAAGTCTCAACAGATCTTCCAGTACCTGAATGATCCTCTCAGACTGTCCGTCGGTCTGAGGATGAAAGGCTGTACTGAAATGCAGTTTCGTACCCAATCCTTGTTGAATGCCCTTCCAAAGTCTGGAAGTAAAGCGTCCATCTCGATCAGAAATAATCACTCGAGGCACACCGTGCAATCTGACTATCTCCTTCACATATATCTGTGCCAAACGATCCACCGGATCGGTCTGTCTTATAGGAAGAAAATGGGCGGACTTCGTCAGTCGATCTACTACCACCCAAATAGCGTCGTGTCCTTGTCTAGATCGAGGAAATTCCATAGCAAAGTCCATCGTCACCTCCTCCCACTTCCACTCAGGGATAGGCAATGATTGCAACAGTCCACCTGGTCCCTGATGCTCTGCCTTCACCAACTGACAGGCCTCGCATCTCGACACAAACTCCACCACATCCTTCTTCATCCCAGGCCACCAGAACAAAAGCTTCATATCAGAATACATCTTACTACCACCTGGATGTACAGTGTAGCCTGAATGATGAGATTCGTACAGAATCTCCTACCTCAAATCTCCAGACACAGGTACCCACAACCTGTTCTTGCAGAAAATAGCATTCGAAGTTCAGGTTACTTACCAGATCCAATCTGAGCAATCAACTTCGAATAATCTGAATCTAACTTCTGGGCTTCTTGAATCCTTGTTTCCAAAGTAGACTGAATACTCATCTGAGCCAAATCCAAATCACTGGAGGAAATCACCTCCAACTGCAATCGCTCCATGTCTCGAATCAGAAAGTCATCACAAGTAAGCTGCAAATCTGATAATCCAGAAAACTTTCTGCTCAGAGCATCCGCTACCACATTCGCCTTATCAGGCTGATACTGAATGGTCAAATCATAGTCCTTGATCAACTCGAGTCATCTTCTCTGTCTCAAATTCAGATCTTTCTGGGTAAAAATGTACTTCAGGCTCTTATGATTAGTGAAAATCTCACATCTGACGCCATACAGATAATGACGCCAAATCTTCAAAGCAAACACAACAGCAGCTAACTCCAAATCATGCGTCGGGTAATTCTTTTCATGTGGTTTCAACTGTCTCGAAGCATAAGAAATTACCTGACCATGCTGCATCAGGACACATCCCAGTCCTTTCAGTGAAGCATCACTGAACACCTGAAAACCTTCCGTACATGACGGAAGTGCTAACACTGGAGCTGAAGTCAGACAATCCTTCAATCTCTGAAAACTAACTTCACACTCCGGTGTCCAAACAAAAGGTACTGACTTCTGCGTCAGTCTTGTCAGAGGAGTCGAAATCTGTGAAAATCCTTTCACAAATTTCCTGTAATACCCGGTCATGTCCAAGAAACTACGTACCTCAAATACCGTAGTCGGCCTTGGCCAATCAACAACTGCCTGAATCTTCTGGGGATCTACAGAAATACCTTCTCCACTAATCACATGCCCCAGAAAAGAAATGCTCTTTAGCCAGAATTCACACTTGGAGAACTTGGCATACAGCTGATGCCGCCTCAAAGTCTCCAATACAATCCTCAAATGTCTGGCATGATCATCCTCAGATGCAGAATATACCAGAATATCGTCGATGAAGACGATCACAAACTGATCCAAATACTCCATAAATACTCGATTCATCAGATCCATAAAAATAGCGGGCACGTTGGTTACCCCAAAAGGCATAACCAATAACTCGTAGTGCCCGTACCGAGTACTGAAAGCTGTCTTCACTACATCAGCTTCCTTCACCTTCACCTGATAATATCCGGATCTTAAATCAATCTTCGAAAATACCGAAGATCCGGAAAGCTGATCAAATAAGTCATCAATCGGAGGCAAAGGATACTTGTTCTTGATTGTGACCTTGTTCAAATCTCTATAATCAATACACATACGGAGTGTACCGTCTTTCTTCTTCACAAACAGAACAGGTGCTCCCTAGGGAGAAACACTAGGACGGACAAAACCTCTGTCAACTAACTCCTGAAGTTGAACTTTCAGCTCAGAAAGTTCTTTCGGTGCCATCCTGTACGGAGCTTTTGATATAGAAGCGGTACCCGGAAAAACATTGATAGAGAACTCCACATCTCTATCCGGAGGTAAACCAACCAACTCCTCAGGAAAAACATCAGCAAACTCCCGTACCACAGGGATCTCGAAAACAGAACCAACCTCCAGGTTCAAATCCCGCACCGAAGCCAAAAACACTGGGCATCCCTTCTTCCACATCCTGCTTACTTCCAAAACAGAAATCAGACTGGAGAGAACACCCCGTAAGCCCTGAAATACAAATCTCTTTCCAGCCATAAGCAAGCTCACTTATTTCTTCAGACAGTCTATTTGGGCCTCATACTGACTCAGCTAATCCATGCTCATAATCACATCATACGATGAAATCGGCAATAGAATCAGACTCGATTTTCACCTCTTGCCAGAAATGTCAATCTCACACAAACAAAACTTCCGAGCAATCAAAGGACTCCCAGCTGGTAAAATCACAGACAAAAAAACCGGTAAAACCATCGAATCCAAATGTAAAGTCTCAAAATATCGCTCGGACAGAAAAGAATGACTAGCTCCAGAGTCGAACAAAACACGACAGGGCTGATCAGAAATGTAAACCGTACCTGTCACAACATCCGGAGCATCACAAGCCTCCTGCTGACTCAGACTGTAAACTCGTGACTGAACTAGAGCAGGAGCTGAAGCAACAGAACTACTCTGCTCCTTCTGAACAGTAGGTGGTCTCCGTGGTCCAGAACTAGAACTACCACCTCTCCCAGAAAATCCCTCAGAGTGTGGAGGAACAGTCCTCGGTCTTCCTGCTGCTGAACCGGCAGGTCTAACAGAACCCTCAGATCGGAACTCAGAACGTCGATCAAATCCCATCTGTGGACACTCAGCAATCTGATGTCCTGGCTGACCACATCGGAAGCACAGACCAGCCATCATGTAGCACTGGCCAAAGTATCACCGTCCACAATTCTGGCACACAGGTGCCATACTGACAGAACCAGAACTCGTCGTACTGGTAACAGTACCAGACGACCCTCCGCTCCTCCTGGAGTCAACCGATCCAGAACCAGCTACAAATCTCCTCTTCCCAGAGGAACCACTGCCAGAAGTCTCGCCTCCAAATCTCTTCCTACTCGCAGTCCAACGTTGCTGAGTAGCTGTCATGTCATTCTCTATCAGACGAGCTCGCACCACAAGCTCAGAAAAATCAGTGATCCGGAACTGTATCAGGGGCTGTCTCAGAGTGTCTCGTAGTCCCCTCAGAAATCTGTAGCACCTCTCAGCAGAAGTGCTAACCAGCTGCGGAGCGTACCTGGCTAATGCAGTAAACTTAGCCTCATACTGCATCACCGTCTTGCTCCCCTGAACCAGCCTCAGAAAAGTCTCCTGCATCTGCTATCGTGCAGAAGGGGGAACGAACCAATCCCAGAATACCTCAGTGAACTCTTCCCAAGTGATCAAAGAGTTCAGTCTGTCCTGGAACTTGGCCTCCTGCTGGCCAACCCACCAGTGCTCAGCCTCTCCATCTAGCAAAAACACTGCTAACGGAACCTTCCTATCCGCAGGACAATGCATCCTATCAAAGGTCTTCTCCAACCTCCTCAGCCACTCCTCAGCAGCTCTGGGCTCAACAGCGCCCTCAAACCTCGGAGGTTTCAACCCCAAAAACAACTGCAGATGTCTGTCAAGATCATCAGATCGTACTGTAGAAGCTCTGTTCTGAGTCTCGCTCATCAGCTGAGCAACAAGCGTAGCAAACTGTGAAAGCGTGTCAGCACCGGCCACTGGGGCTGTACTCCCCACTGGTGCTGCCTGACTGGAACTCTGCCCGTCAGTCATGTCTGGGTCTGGCTGATCCATACAGAAAATCCAGAAAAATCCAGAAAACTATCACAAAAACAATACAATAAAAAACCAAACAAACCAAAACTACCCCAGACTAACTCACTACAGATCACTTCCTATAGCTCTGTTGTACAATCCAACCAAATTCCAAAACCAATGCTCTGATACCACTAGAATTGTCACGACCCGACCCAATCCGGGACGGATCCCGCTCGTACCGGGTCGCGACACGGAACGAACAGACTGACTTACCAGGATCTGGCTTTGGAATTTGCTTACTGAACTAAATCTTCCAAATTATTTCAACACAAACACTAACACACAGAACAGACCAGAGCTACTATGAATCATCAAATGCAGCGGAATAAATCATCTATATTTTTCTGTCTTTTTCCTCAAAACAATCATCTACAAATACGATACATGGCTAACAGAAGAAATACAGAAGAAAAGCCATGACCGTACAAAATCAAAAGTACAAAAGTACCTATCACAGATCGGACTCTGAACTTTAGTCCTGGACTTCCTTCCCTTTCCCAGAACCTAAAAACCACCAGAAAACGAGAGTGAGCTTAACAGCTCATCAAAGCAACAAACCTCCAATCAAAATTCTCAGAATCTAAAACCAAACACATCAGACCCAAATCCAAATCAGAAACCAAAACAGAATCAAACAGATATCAGAATTTTCGTACAGAAATCATAATCGAACAGTTCATAACAAAACCGATCAAATCAGAACAGATACAGACATATATCAAATCAGAAACAGATCAGAACGGAACAGATCAGAACAAACAGATATCAGATATCAGATATATAATTAATAGCTAAATTCCCTGACACTTACTGAATCTCATAGGATCCAGGCCCATGCGCATATAGCACCAGAATACATATATAGTGCTTTAGCACCTAAACAGATTTCCTCGGATCCGAAACAGAACAGAATTCAGATTGAGCTCATTTCAGATTTCCCAGACACTAACTGAATCTCATAGGATCCAGGCCCCTTATATCTCCCTTTGTATAGCATATACACATAGCATATCAATTCAGAGAAATCCAGACAAAATCAGAAATCAGACAAAAATCGGGCAGCACAACGGCAGTATACGGAATTTACACAATTTTTCCTGAAAATCAAAATTCACCAAATTTGCATAGAATATAGATAACAATATTTCAGAACATTAATTCTACTGCACAGACAATTTTCACTTACACAGAAAAATCCAGTCGACTAAAAACTCCGTCGAATCAAAAATACCCGAACAAAAATATTCAAAATATAGTCAAAACGTGCACACCCGGCACGACAACAATAAATAAAAAGTTACGCGGTAAAAACTGAACCAATCAAAAGATACGGACGAAAATCGCTAACGGAAACAAAATCCGGACAAAAAATACCGCCAAACACGACGGTTCTGAAAATTGAGAAAGGCGGAATGTGCCTTACCTTGCGTACAACAATTTCCTGAACAATCTCGTCGGACGAAAACAGCTCCGCGTCGCCCGAAAATCAACTTTTACAAATTTCACCTCGACTTTCTCTCTCCTCGGCTGATATTTTCATTTTAATAAAATTTTCTCTCTCTTCAAAACGACTGATTTCAGCTTTATAATCCACAGATCGGCCCGGCCGATCTTCAGATCATCCCGGGACGATCAGGCCAATTTTGATCGTCCTGGACAGTTCCCAGAACTATTTTCCGGCCGATATTTTGAACAGTGCCAATCAGCCTGGCCGAAGACTCGATCGGCCTGGACGATGCTTACAGAAAAATACCTGGAGCAAATCTGGGCAAATTCTAGAACAGATTCTTAACTGATCGTCCCAGGACGATCCCAGTTCGTCCTGGACGATCCTGGAGCAGATTTTGATATTACAGAAGGGCTGCAGCAGGCGATGGAGGTTAGAAGAATCATAGTAGACGACGAAGGTCGAAAGGACCATAGTCGGTAGGAGGCAGGGGTCAAAAAGATCATTGTCTGGCGATGGAGGTCGAAAGGACCATAGTCAGCTGGAGACATGGGTCAGAAAGATCGTTGTCTGGTGATGGAGATTGGAAGGATCATAGTAGGCGATAGAGGTCGGAAGCACCATAGAAGGTAGGAGACAGAGGTCAAAAAGATTGTTATCTTACAATGGAGGTCGGAAGGACCGTAGCAGATAACGAAGGTCGAAAGGACCATAGTCCACAGGAGATAGGGGTGAAAAATATTGTTATTTGACGATGGAGGTCAAAGGAATCGTAGTAGGTGACAAAGGTCAGAAGGACCGTGGTCGGCATGAGATAGGGGTCAGAAAAATTGTTGTCTAACGATGGAGGTCGAAAGGACAATAGTCTACAGGAGACAGGGGTTAGAAAAGACTATTGTTTGGCGATGGAGGTCGAAGGACCGTAGTAGGCGATGGAGGTTGAAGGACCGTAGTAGGCGATGGAGGTCAGAAGGATTATAGTTGACAGGAGACAGGGGTAAGAAAGATCATTGTATGGCGATGGAGGTCGGAAGGACCATAGCAGACAACGAAGGATAGAAGGACAATAGTCAGTAGGAGATAAGGGTAAAAAATACCGATATATGGTGATGGAGGTCGAAAGGACCGCAGTCGGTAGGGGATAGGGGTCAGAAAGACCACAGTCATAAGGCCGTGGTCTGGTAAAAGTCCAGGCATTATTCAATGGTCTGGTGGAACTCCGACTTCTGTCGGTGGTCCGGTGAAAGTTTGGGCCTCAGTCAGTGTTATGGTGAAACTCCGACTTTTGTCGGTGGTCCCGCGAAAGATTGGGCCTCAGTCATTGGTCAGGTGGTGGTTTGGAAAAACTCCTGCATCAAGCAGTTGTCTGGCATCGGGTGTTGGTCTGGCGGAACTCCTGCGTCGGGCAGTGGTCCAGCAAAATTTTAGCGTCGGGCGGTGGTCCAGCGGAGCTCCGGCGTCACGTGGTGGTCCGGTGGAACTTCAGCGTTGGGTGGTGGTCCGACAGAACTTCGGTGTCAGGTTGTGGTCGGACGGTGGTCCGGCGGAAGTTCAGCGTCGAGCGGTGGTCCGGTAGAACTCTGGCTTCAGGCGGTGGTCCGGTAGATCTACAGCTTCAGGCGGTGGTCCGGTGGAAGTCCGGCATCGGGTAGTGGTCCGGCATAACTCCGGCGTCAGGTCGTGGTCTGACGAAAGTCCGAGCGGTGGTTGAGAAGGATTGAGGAGGCAAGAGCGACCTTCGATCTCTCTCTTGATTCCTTGCTTGGGGTCCCCTTCCATGAGAAGGGAGACTCTATTTATAGATTTGTTAGAGTGGCATAGCTAGTAAATAGATGAAAGATCAAGGATAAGTTGGAGTAGTTTGGATGGACGACCGATGTTGATTCCCTTGATCATGGATAGTTTACTGGATATTTGAATGTCTTAATGATATCAGAATTTAACAATCTTGGGCTTGTTGGATTCGTCTTGTTGAGCCGCTCGATTCAACTATAAGAATGTCATGTTTGGAAACCGTTTGGTAAACCAAATTGTGGTTTGAACCTTTCAATAGCGCTTCGGGTCCTTGATTTGGACCCATTAGGCTCGAATTGAGTCAAATTTGGTGTCATTGAGTTCATATTTTCGATACATTCAGTTCGACTGTAAGTTTGCTGAAATCGAAGTTACATGATCCCAATTTTAATTTTAGAAATTTCCAACTTGATTTTGCCTCGAGATTCGTGCTCGATCAAGATAATTTTTTTAGGATATATCAAGGCTCAATGTGGATTCATCTATAGCAAAAACTCTCTTGATAATATTATCTTCGCTATTGAAATCTTCAATAGTCTCAACACAAAGCTATCTTTAAACTCTTTTGTGCAAAACTTGAGATTAAGAGAAACTTCATCATTACAAACCAAGACTATCATATTAATAGACAGTTGTGGGTAAAGACCTCCCTTCCCTCTTTGTTTCTGACCCGAATGCAACATTTCTTATCATTTTCTACTTCGTGATTAAATCTAAAGAATGTTTTGCATTTTCTCTTTTTTGTTTTTTTTTTTTTTCATTTTCCTTAAATAAATTCAAAATTTTTATTGCATTTTCGTTAGAAAATGCTGAATATCTTAAACTATTTTTATATTTTTTAAGACAATATTTTTACAATTATACTTCTTAATATTTCTCCTAATTATGTTTATTTTTTTCTTAATATATATATATATATATATATATATATATATATTCACATGTAAACTAATTTTGCTAAACGCCATTCATGGGCGATCCAATGTGATGGGCATGATTTTCATACACGAATGTTCATTGATTGAAAAGTTGGGAAAAATAAAATATTTACAGAAAATTTTGTTTTGATGTTTGGTTTGAAAAGTAATATGATAAAAGCATCCTTCAAAAAAAAAAAAAAAAAAAAAAATCTAAATGTGATGATAAGTATCACATATCCCAAGCTCAAAAGCTCAAGCACAGTATCACTCAATGATCCATATAAACAAAATTTTCTTACCTTTCTGAACGAGGATGAATAACATTAAAACAAAAACAAACAATTAATTGATGGCTACATTGTCAGCAAATAATAAATCTTCTACAAAATTTGTTTTTCATCAAATGCTTCTAAATGCATTTTCCTTGCAACAAAACACTTTAAAAATAAGTAGCTTTCTGCCCTTCCAAGTACAAAATTGGCCTTCCTGGATTAAAGCTCTATAACAACCAGAAAATAAGGCTGTATCTCATCATAATTTCTTTCGAGCAAAGCGCTGCAAAGATTTCGGCAATTCAACTTCATCAACTTTCTGTTTCTTCAATGGACGTTCTTCTACCTGATGAAGCTCCCTAAATGATCTCTTTGCGTTTAGAACAACCTCCTCCTTCTTTTTAGCCTTTTTGCTTGGCTTGCTCCTTCCCTTGGTCTTATTCTTGAAGGTAACGCTCTTTGCTTTCTGGACAGTCTCATCCAGTTCAGCCTCTACCTCCTTTCTACTTGGCCTCTCCTTCTTTCTTGGTGGTCTTACTGTTCCAATCTTGCTTGGGTCTAACATGATTGTCTCAGGCTGAAGTTTGTCAAGGAGAGAATGTACTTCTTTCTCTCTCCTTTGTTTTTTCGTTTCGTAAGGGTTCGCCACCCAAGAATCGAAGTTCGGTTCGCCGGAACCAGGAACTAGAATACTGGATATGCCCATGGAATGCCCGATCCCAAGCACATCTTCGTAAGGCCGAAAGCAGACCTTCCCAATCTGATAGCCCTTCACCATTGAATGATTCATGTATCTTCCATAATCATGGCTTCCAACTGGATCTCTCCATATCTGTACCTGAGATCCATTTGACAAAGCCAGCAAGCCCTTCTGACTGAAGTCCATGGACTGGGCATAACTAGAATAGCTTCTAAGAACCTGAAACTTTCTTATATCCCATAGCTTGATCTTGCGGTCTATACCAGCGGTAGCCATTAGATGGCCATTGCAATGGAAGGCAAGGGCTGTTATTGGACCATGGTGGCACAGCATTGTAACAAGTGGTTTTGGGCTTGTGGGCTTCCACATAGTGACTTTGCCGCCGGCATGACCCAAACTTATAATTGCATTGTAAGGGTTAGTCTCCATCACATCGGTGCGACCAAGACCGGTGCGGTAATTGCCAACAATCTCACCTGTGCTCACATCTTGGTAGTGAAGTTGCCCAAATTTGTTTATTGATACCAATAGGAACTGCTTGTCCAAAAACTGAAGCTTTAAAGGCGCTCCATGTTCCTGAGACAGCAGAAATTTTTTTAATCATAAAGCACAATAATTCAAGAATGACAAACAATTAGACCCACAAAAAGTAATTGCTACATAAGCTAAGTGATGAAAAAAATTATGATGTTAAAAGCAAATTAAGAACCAAGACACAAGGTTAGAATTAAATCAACTCAAAAATAAATTCAAAATGATCGATTAATTATATATAATAGATATAATAAGTGATATCAAGTAAAAGAATAAAAACTATAAATATAAAAATGATAAATCTATAATAAATGAAACTTAGAAACTAATGTTAACTCAAAAATGATTATAAAGTTATATATATATATATATATAATCTAAAGAGAAATTTCTCACTAAGCATTTGAGATTTAGTGAGTTTCTGTTTATTTCTATATTCCATGCCCAAATCCATAAAAATTTTCCTCCAGCGAAAAAGTAGAATTTGCTCATCAAATCTATTAATTCTACAGGTTTATTTTGCTGAAGGTGAGGAGATGAGTCTAACCAATTGGTATAACTCTCTTGAAGAGCAGGAGGAAGAACTGTGATAGTTGCTCCTTTATATTCTCACCATTTGAAAAACCAATAAAAAACCAATAAGGGACTGGGTTTTCTAATATATATGGATAAATAATAAACATCTAGGAATGAATTTTAGAGGCATTCAAAAGATAGAAAGCCTTATGCATAGCCTAAACATACGTTCAATAATTGAACGCATATTGTTTTAGTGGGCCTCCATTAGGTCTCTCAATAGTATATGTATGGTATAGATATAGTGCATTATAGATATAGTTATAGTATAATTATAGTATAGTATTAGTATTGTATAATACAATTATAAATATAGTATAATATAATATAGTATAGTATTGTGTAATATAGTATAGGTATGGTATAATAAAGTATAGTATAGTATAGTAGTATAATAATATAGTATAATATAATTTAGTATAACATAGTAGTAGTATAGTATAGTATAGTATAGTATAGTATAGTATAGTATAGTATAATATGGTATAATATATATAGTAGTAGTATAATATATTAGTAGTATAGTATAGTACAATATAATAAAATATAGTAAGAAATTGTAGTAGTACTACAATTGTATAATAGTACTATAGTATATGATATACCCTAAACCCTATATAATATAGTATTACTATACTATATTATAATATACTATACTATACTATACTATTTTATACTATACTATTTTATACAATACTATAGTATACTACTACTATATTATACTATAGTACTATTATAGTACACTATACTATACTATACTATACTATATTATAATATAATATACTACTACTATACTATACTACACTATAATACTATTGTACTATACTATACTGTTACTATATTATACTATAATATACTATATTAAATTATATTACACTATGCTATACTATACATAGTTGTTGTATAGTATAATTTAGTATAATACTACCATATTAGACTATACTATTACTATGTTATACTATAATATACTATATTAAACTATAATACACTATGCTATACTATATATAGTTGTTGTATAGTATAATTTAGTATAGTTGTAGTATAGTATATTATAATATAGCATAACAAATTATTGTATATTATAGTATAGTATAGTGTAGTTGTAGTGTACTATAGTACAATTTAGATAAGTATAGTTATAGTATAATATAATATAGTTATATTATAGTATGGTTATAGTATAGTTTTAGTATAATATAGTATAATATAGTAATAGTATGGTTTAGTTGTAGTATAGTATTTTTTTAATATAGAATAATGTATAGTATAGTAGTTATAGTACAATATGGTTATAGTATAATATAGTTATAATATAGTACATTAGTATATTATACTATACTATACTATATTATATTATATCATACTACAATATATTATATATCAATATTATACATATAATATACTATACTATACTATAATCATACCTATACGATACCTATACTATCTATAATTATACTCTAGATATATTATATTATACTATCATTCACTATACTAAACTATACAAATACTATTAACTTCACCTTGGATTATCTTTAAAAAATATCTAAACACCAATCACCTTCTCCAAGATTCTAATTATGATAGAGAAAAATATTAATCTATCCTTATTTATGTAAACTGAAGAGAAGGGTATCAGTTTGTATTACTAGTTTTGAAGTTGAATAATATTTGGTTTGCTAAAGCATTGTAAGTTATTTTCTTTTCTAAGCTTCTATACTTTACTTCATTTTTGTATTGTTTCACTGTTTATACCGCAATTTGGTATCAGAGCCATGTGTGAGTAGTGTTACTCATGTTGGTAAGTTTATTTTTCAACTCTTTAATCGGGGCAGCAGGACATTATGAGTTTGTGAATGTAAAGTCCCTTACAATTCAGTTTTTTTTGCATAATGGTATTGAACTTTGGCAGTAAATCCCTTGACTTCGGGTTGTTAGTCCGTGACAGTTCATGTTTTTATGTAATTAGATGAATAGTGTAAGTTTCTTTCCTCACTGAACCATTTCAAACATGCCTCCTCTATTAATATGTTGAAACATAATCTTACCAATCGAGTATTAAAAATATGACATCTTCATCTTCTTCATCTATCCCTAATTAGGGTAAAATATCATCTTTTCGCGATATTAAAAATGCTGAATTGATAGAATATCCTCTCAATGAAGAAGATCTAAATAAATGGTCTCTACCTAAGGTAGATAAAACCTTAATTTATCAAATCGGAACCTTTGATTTCAAAGGAAAAACTACCATCAAAATGGTATTACAATCGATTCAATAGAGAAAACCATTTCTCTGTTATCTTATGACGATCTCAGATCTTACATGCAAGACTATAAATACTTGCATATTGGTTTAATCCAAATAGCTTTCAAACCATTAACCTTAAGAGGACTAAATGCATCCATCTTAGCCTGTCTAAGAGATGGCAGATGTCTTAATTGGGCACAATCACTTATGGGAGTAATGGAAACCAGTCTTTGTCATGGACCGATTTACTTTAATACTTTTCCAAATCTTAGTTTATCATTAACTGATGTACATCTCTTTGAAGCAATTAAATTACATCTTCAGCTTCATGGGTACAATTTTCTCCCTGGATCTGAAACAATATCATTAATTTTTAGAATCCATTTTAAGGTAATGAATACCTTAAGTCCAAAAGTTAAAAAAATAGTTCAACCCAATAGCAGAACTACTCTAACAGAAACAAATCTATTAGCCTCAAACAAAGCAACTAACCGAGTAATTAAATGGAATGAAGTAACATTCCCAGATCAATGGATCTTGCCTCAAGTAATTACACCTAAACCTATTATCAATCAAGATATAGATCAAATAATCCAAACATCTGATGGAGATGTAGAAGTACGATTTAATCCAAGAAGATCTATCAATCTTCCTAGAATCTCTATTCCTTCAACGTCAGGAGACGAAATTAAAACAGCTAATTCAGATGAAACTGATATAGCCTCTAGTCCAGGATTAACACTTAATAGAAATAGAATATTTCATCCAGTCAGGGACAGTCAAGAATTTAGATCCCCGACTCCCTCAGAAATGCAATTTCAATGAATTACAGACTTAATACAGCCCTTAGAGAGACGGTTATCCGTCACTATATGTTACCCAAATTCAAATCATTTCGAATCTGGTACAGAAACAGGTTCTTAGAAGAAGAACGAATAAAATTCTCTGATTAATATTTTGTTGAACCTGAAAATCTAAATCAAAATGGAAAAGCTACCGTTCCATTTGTATATTTGTTTATAACAAAAATAACTTCTAATATTAGAATGCTTCAAGGACAATCTTCAAGTCAATTTGGAAATATTCCTTCAGATCAACATGCCAAAAGAGAATTAGCTATAGTAATTAAACAGCTTAATTTCACTAATCATACAATACAAACTATAACTTCATATTTAGACAGCCTTAATAAAAAACTAGATCTATTAAAGGATACAATAAAACAATATAAAAATAGTGATAAAAGAATTTAATCTGTTCAAAGATACAACAGAACAGGCAAAAATCGAAAATTCAAACTCAAAAATGATTATTACTATACCAGCTATAAAGCTTCCACCACCAATTAAAATAAAATTAGATGAAGACCTCAATATGTCCGAAGTAATAAAACAAATTAAATCACAAAAAACAACTACATTAGATGAAATAGTATCAGATAGTGAAACAGAAGAACAGTCCTCTAGCGACTATGACATTGATCAATTAGAAGATCAATTTAAATCAACAACTCTTAATTATCATTCAGAAATACCATTATCATTAAATAGAATCAAATACCCTAAAAAAATCTTTAGGAAAATATTATTATCAAAGATCATCCCCTACTGATCTTTTATATGAAGAAGAATTAAATGAACAAATTTCGTATGACCCAAGACAATTATATGAATGAAATTTTGACGGTTTATCTGATTATCAAATTCATAAAACGGTTCATCAAATGTTAATATATGCAACTGTAGCACAAAGTAAAAATAATAAACCATGGGAAGTCGTTCAAATTATAGTCAATGGTTTCACCGGAATCCTTAAAGGATGGTGGGATAACTATTTAAATCAAGCAGAAAGAAATGATCTGCAAAGTGATAAGAGTTTAATAGACCCTTCGAAACCAAATGATGAAGCAGTTTATACCCTTATTCATAATATCTTAGAACATTTTCTAGGATACATGACTGACAATCGAGAACAAATACGTTCTCTATTACAAAAATTAAAATGTCTTTCTTTATCTCATTTCCGATGGTATGAAGATGTATTTATAACTAGAGTAATGAATCTTTCAGATGCTAGTTCAAGTTACTGGAAAGAAAAATTTTTAGGACTACCTGCTACCTTTGCTACTAAAGTCAAAGACAAATTGAGAAATAACAATGGGCAATTAAGCTTTGAACAGTATACATATGGACGTATAATAAGCAAATGTATCAAAGTAGGAATCACACTTTGCAATGACAATAGAATGACGCAACAACTCAAAAGAGAATGAATATCAGATCGTAAATAATTAGGAGCATTTTGCGAACAATTTGCATGCCCAGGACCCTTAACAAAAAGAGAAAAAAATTTGGCAAGACGAAAGCCAAATAAAAAAGAAAAGCTAAGCTCTCACTCAAAGAAATTTAATAAAAAATCATTTATATCCAATGAAAAACCTATTAAACATAATAAACCTAAAGCCACAAGAAAATCTATTAAATGCTTTAAATGTGGAAAAATAGGACATTATTCAAATAAATGTCCTATAAAAACCAAAATAAGTCAACTAAATCTTGATAATGATATAAAAGAATTGTTAATGAAAATTCTTTTACATTCAGACGAATCTACGTCTGCTTCTGATTCTAATAATTCTACCTATGAAATTGAAAAATCTGATTCTGATTCTTCATCATGTTGTAATAATTGCTCCAGTAATGACTACTACAAAGCTATAGTAAAAATATCAGGACTATTTACTCTTACTAATGAACAGAAAGATCAACTTATTTAAATGTTAACAACAATTCAAGATTATAAAACTAAAGAACAAATTATTAAATTACCAGGTAACTCAGAAGACACTCATCTTCCCCAACCACAAAAATTTCCAAACTATTCTATGAAAGAAGTTCTAGATCATTTTAAGCTAAAAGAACAAGAGGTGAATCCCTCACCAACGGCATTATCTGATTTAAAACTTGAATTAAAAAATTTAAAACGAGAAGTTCAAACACTAAATCCGAACAAGATAAACTATCTATTCGGATAACGAACCTTGAATTAGAACAAATCCTAGATCAACCCGATCCCGAAGAACTTAATAAAAATTACGAAAATAATACCCTTATAAATTCATTACAAAGGGCTATTATCCATAAATGGTTTATTTCAATTACTTTAGTAATCAATCATTCGTTAGTACTTAAAAATTTAACCGCTCTAGTAGATAGCGGGGCAGATATGAATTGTATCCAAGAAGGACTAGTTCCATCAATATACTTTGAAAAAACAACACAAAAATTAACCTCCGCCAGTGGAGATAATATGAAAATTGAATATAAACTTTCTCAAGTAGCAGTATGTCAACAAAACCACTGTATAAAAACTCCATTTTTATTAGTTAAAAACTTATCTCAACATATTATACTAGGCACCCCATTTCTCTATAATATAATGCCTATAACTACTAATACCGAAGATATTACATCTCATTGTTGTGATCCTCCAATACAATTTAAATTTATCACTCATCCTAAAGAAATCATATTAAATGAAATTAATAATTTTAAAGGAAAACAATTACATATAAATTTCTTATTCAAAGAAATTCAAAACGTTGAAATACAAAATCAGTTAAATAAACCGGCAATCAAAGACAAAATCTTAGAAATTGAAAAACATATTAAACTTGTTATTTGTGGTGATAATTCTATTAGTTTTTGGAAGCGCAAAACCCATTGTGTAAGTCTTCCTTATATTGATGATTTAAAGAAAGTCAGATACCTACTAAATCGCGACCCTCTCAGATGAATCGCGAATATCTTACTCTTTGTCAAAAGGAAATCACTGATTTATTAGAAAAACAAATTATTAGAAAATCCAGCTCTTCTTGGAGTTGTACAACATTTTATGTCATGAATGCAGCAGAAAAAGAAAGAGGAAAGCCACGCCTCGTGATTAATTATAAACCACTTAATAAAGTATTAAAATGGATAAGATATCCTATCCCTAATAAAAGGGATCTTCTTAATCGACTAGCACAAGCTAATTTATTTTCAAAATTTGATTTAAAATCTGGATATTGACAAATTCAAATCAAAGAAGAAGATCGTTATAAAACTGCTTTTACAGTTCCATTCGGTCAATACGAATGGAATGTTATGCCATTTGGACTCAAGAAAGCTCCGTCTGAATTTCAAAAAATTATGAACAAAATTTTTAATTAATATAATAAATACATATTAGTCTACATAGATGATGTATTAATCTTCTCTAAAAATATTAATGAGCATTTTAAACATCTTAAAACTTTTACCTGGTTAGCAAGGACTAATGACCTTGTAATTTCAGAACAAAAAATAAGATTATTTCAAACCGAAATCAGATTTTTAGGACATCATATAAAAAATGATAACAAAAAACAGCTCCAACGATTTTTTGGAGCCCTAAACTACGTCTCTGACATTTATAAAAATCTTTCTAAAGACGCTGCACCTTTATTTAAAAGGCTTCGTAAAAATTCTCCCCATTGGGACGACGAATGTACAAAAGCCGTACAGATTATTAAACGACATGTTAAAAATTTACCTGTATTAATTTAGTTAATCCTAACTACTTAAAAGTTGTAGAAACAGATGCTTCGGATATAGGATATGGAGGTATTCTTAAAAAAAAGAATTCATCAACTAATAAAGAAGAATTGGTTCGTTTCACTTCAGGACTTTGGAATTCTACTCAAAAGAATTACTCTACTATTAAAAAAGAAATGTTAGCCATCGTAAAATCTATTACTAAATTTCAAGATGATCTACTTAATACTACTTTGTGTTACGAATAGATTGTTCCTCTGCCAAATTCATTTTATAAAAGGATGTTCAAAATCTTGCTTCAAAACAAATATTTGCCACCTGGCAAGTTCAACTTGCTATTTTTGATTTTACCATTGAATATATTAAAGGTAAAGATAATTCTTTACCCGATTTTCTAACTCAAGAATATCTTACAGGAACACCCACTCAGCATGGACAGTGAAGGGTGGCGCACCCCTAAAGGGCACTCCATACCACCCGTCCCTAATCGAGGACGAGGCTGGCCCACTATACGTGGTAATCCCCACGGAAGAGGACGTGGCTAAAACGACCGCGGTAGAGGAGAATTTCTTCCTCCAAAAATGATTCCTCTTAAAACCTACCTATATAGAGCAACTGAGCCCACACAGTCAGAGAAACAGTAAAAGAAAATTACAGAAAAAACTCAATCAACTACTCAGCAAACTTCAGATATGTTCGAACCAATACTCAAACTAAATGTTGAACATTTATTATATCTAAATAGTGAAGATAATGATATAACTTCACATTGAATTATCTTTAAAAAATATCTAAACACTAATCCCCTTTTCCAAGACTCTAATTATGATAGAGAAACATATGAATCTATCCTTATTTATCTTAAATGCATCGAAGTTAAACATCACTATGATGATAAACACAATATTACCTACAGCCGAGCAAATATCCTCACTCTAATTCACCCAAAAGATTGGGGAATCACTCCATTTCAAATTCAAAAATTTGATATTTCACTCCCTGATAGAAATTTAAAAACATGCTCTTTCAATTATTGGACCTATGTGCAAACTATGCACAAAGCTTTTTATGTTTTAAATCCCATTCATTCTCATTCATGGATGTTCATCCTCAATCCTGAGATCCTTAAAAATCCAATTCCTTTATGGTTTTATAAATGGTGAGAAACTAAAGGAGCCATTATCTCTATTCTTCCACCTGAATTACAACAAAGTTATAACAATTGGGTAGATTCTTCTCCTCATCTTAAAATTATTAAAACCGAAGATTTTATTGATAGAATGAGTGAATTCCTCTTTTTTGCCCAAGCTCAAATTCCTTGGATTTGGTCCTGAAATGTTGAAATAAATACCAATTCGTTAAATCTAAAAAATCTTATGCGTAATTTTTCAGTAAAATGGTGGTCTGCCATTATCGTTGACAATAAAAAGAAACAAATTGATAAGGTTATTCAAAATAACCTTATTAAAAATCAACGGCAACCTATGAATGTAGAATTCTCTTTAAAAAATTGGCAAAAAACCCTTAAACAAAGATACCCTCATGAGTCTCCAGATCAAATTAAGGTACGGTTACAAAAAGCTTATTAGGACCAGATGAATCAACTATTCCCTGATGATGAAGATATGACATCCCAACATTCAAACGACACTATTCCTAATACATGGGATAAGCATGAAGAAGCAGGACCCAGTCACCGTCCTGGCAAAGCTCCTTTAACCGAAGACCCAGATGACTTTTTAAAATAAGTACTCTTAATGGAATCAATAATATAGTCTTTATTACGTGGCATATTCTCCAACGTGGGACATCAGTCTTCCACTACCCCTTAATGGAGAAAGAATATAGCTTTTACTTCAATAATTGTACTAGTCTTAACTTTGCTTTAATTATTATACTAGTTTGTCTATGTACGAGTTTGCTTCTCTTCTAAGAAATTCTCCTATATAAATATGTGTAAACTGAAGAGAAGGGTATCAGTTTGTATTACTAGTTTTGAAGTTGAATAATATTTGGTTTGCTAAAGCATTGTAAGCTCTTTTCTCTTCTAAGCTTCAATACTTTACTTCGTTTCTATATTATTTCTACTGTTTATACCGCAATTTGGTATCAGAACCATGTGTGAGTACTGTTACTCAGGTTGGTAAGTTTATTTTTCAACTCTTTAATCGGGGCGAAAATGTTATAAGATATTATGAATAAGGGTATAAACTGCTTCATCATTTGGTTTCGAAGGGTATATTAAACTCTTATCATTTTGCAGATCATTTCTTTCTGCTTGATTTAAATAGTTATCCCACCATCCTTTAAGGATTCCGGTGAAACCATTGACTATAATTTGATTCTATTTAATGATAATGGTATTTCTGAATGATAATTAAGAGTTGTTGATTTAAATTGATCTTCTAATTGATCAATGTCATAGTCGCTGAAGGACTGTTCTTCTGTTTCACTATCTGATACTATTTCATCTAATGTAGTTATTTTTTGTGATTTAATTTGTTTTATTACTTCGGACATATTGAGTTCTTCATCTAATTTTATTTTAATTGGTGGTGGAAGCTTTATAGCTGGTCTAGTAATGATCATTTTTTAGTTTGAGTTTTTGATTTTTGCCTGTTCTGTTGTATCTTTGAACAGATCAATTCTTTTATCACTATTTTTATATTGTTCTATTGTATCCTTTAATAGATCTAGTTTTTTATCAAGGCTGTCTAAATACAAAGTTATATTTTATATTGTAAGATTAGTGAAATTAAGCTGTTTAATTACTATAGCTAATTCTTTTATGGCATGTTGATCTGAAGGAATATTTCCAAATTGACTCATTAAAATATCAGATTTTGAAGATTGTCCTTGAAGCATTCTAATATTAGAAGTTATTTTTGTTATAAACCAATATACAAATGGAACGGTAGCTTTTTCATTTTGATTTAGATTTTCAAGTTCAACAAAATATTGATCAGAGAATTTTATTCGTTCTTTTTTTGAGAACATGTTTCTGTACCAGATTTGAAATGATTTGAATTTGGGTAACATATAGTGACGGATAACCGTCTCTCTAAGGGCTGCATTAAGTCCGTAATTCATTGAAATTGCATTTCTGAGGGAGTCGGGGATCTAAATTCTTGATTGTCCCTGACTGGATAAAATATTTTATTTCTATTAAGTGTTAATCCTGGACTAGAGGCTATATCAGTTTCATCTGAATTATGTGTTTTAATTTCGTCTCCTGACGTTGAAGGAATAGAGATTCTAGAAAGATTGATAGATCTTCTTGGATTAAATCGTACTTCTACATCTCCATCAAATGTTTTGATTATTTGATCTATATCTTGATTGATAATAGGTTTGGGTGTAATTACTTGAGCCAAGATCCATTGATCTGGGAATGTTACTTCATTTCATTTAATTACTCGGTTAGTTGCTATGTTTGAGGCTAATAGATTTGTTTCTATTAGAGTAGTTCTGCTATTGGGTTGAACTATTTTTTTAACTTTTGGACTTAAGGTATTCATTACCTTAAAATGAATTCTAAAAATTAATGCTATTGTTTCAGATCCAAGGAGAAAATTGTACCCATAAAGCTGAAGATGTAATTTAATTGCTTCAAAGAGATGTACATCAGTTAATAATAAACTAAGATTTGGAAAAGTATTAAAGTAAACCGGTCCATGACAAAGACTGGTTTCCATTACTCCCATAAGTGATTGTGCCCAATTAAGGCATCTGCCATCTCTTAGACAGGCTCTGATACCAATTTGCGGAATAAACAATAGAAACAATACAAAGACGAAGTAAAGTATAGAAGCTTAGAAGAGAAAAGAACTTACAATGCTTTAACAAACCAAATATTATTCAACTTGAAAACTAGTAATACAAACTGATACCCTTCTCTTCAGTTTACACATATTTATATAGGAGAATTTCTTAGAAGAGAAGCAAACTCGTACATAGACAAACTAGTACTATAATTAAAGCAAAGTTAAGACTAGTACAATTATTGAAGTAAAAGCTATATTCTTTCTCCATTAAAGGGTAGTGGAAGACTGATGTCCCACGTTGGAGAATATGCAACGTAATAAAGACTCTATTATTGATTCCATTAAGAGTCTTTATTCTAAAAAGTCATCTGGGTCTTCGGTTAAAAAAGCTTTGCCAGGACGGTGACTGGGTCCTGCTTCTTCATGCTTATCCCATGTGTCAGGAATAGTGTCGTTCGAATGTTGGGATGTCATATCTTCATCATCAGGGAATAGTTGATTCATCTGGTCCCAATAAGCTTTTTGTAACCGTATCTTAATTTGGTCTGGAGACTCATGAGGGTATTTTTGTTTAAGGGTTTTTTGCAAATTTTTTAAAGAGAATTCTACATTCATAGGTTGTCGTTGATTTTTAATAAAGTTATTTTGAATAACCTTATTAATTTGTTTCTTTTTATCGTCAACGATAATGGCAGACCACCATTTTATTGAAAAATTACGCATAAGATTTTTTAGATTTAACGAATCGCTATTTATTTCAACATTCCAGGACCAAATCCAAGGAATTTGAGCTTGGGCAAAAAGAGGAATTCACTCATTCCATTAATAAAATCTTCAGTTTTAATAATTTGAAGATGAGGAGAAGAATCTACCCAATTGTTACAACTTTTTTGTAATTCGGGTGGAAGAATAGAAATAATGGCTCCTTTAATTTCCCACAATTTATAAAACCATAAAAGAATTGGTTTTTCAAGGATCTCAGGATTGAGGATGAACATCCAAGAATGAGAATGAGTGGGATTTAGAACATAAAAAATTTTGTGCATAGCTTGCACATAGGTTCAATAATTGAAAGAGCATGTTTTTAAATTTCCATCAGGTAGTGACATATCAAATTTTTGAATTTGAAATGGAGTGATTCCCCAATTTTTTGGGTGAATTAGAGTGAGGATATTTGCTCGGCTGTAGGTAATATTGCGTTTATCATCATAGTGATGTTTAACTTCGATGTATTGAAGATAAATAAGGATAGATTCATATGTTTCTCTATCATAATTAGAGTATTGGAGAAGGGGATTGATGTTTAGATATTTTTTAAAGATAATCCAAAGTGAAGTTATATCGTTATCTTCACTATTTAGATATAATAAATGTTCAACACTCAATTTGAGTATTGGTTCGAACATATCTGAAGTTTGCTGAGTAGTTGATTGAGTTTTTTCTGGAATTTTCTCTGACTGTGTGGGCTAAGTTGCTCCATATAGGTAAGTTTTAAGAGGAATCATTTTTGGAGGAAGAAATTCTCCTCTACCACGGCCATTTTGGCCACGTCCTCTTCCGCGGGGATTACCATGTGGAGTGGGCCAGCCTCGTCCTCGATTAGGGACGGGTGGTATGGAGCGCCCTTTAGGGGTGCGCCACCCTTCAGTGTCCATGCTGAGTGGGTGTTCCTGTAAGATATTCTCGAATTAGAAAATCGGGTAAAGAATTATCTTTACCTTTAATATATTCAATGGTAATCAAAAATAGCAAGTTGAGCTTGCCAGGTGGCAAATATTTGTTTTGAAGCAAGATTTTGAACATCCTTTTGTAAAATGAATTTGGCAGAGGAACAATCTATTCGTAACACGAAAGTAGTATTAAGTAGATCATCTTGAAATTTAGTAATAAATTTTACGATGGCTAACATTTTTTTTAATAGTAGAGTAATTCTTTTGAGTAGAATTCCAAAGTCCTGAAGTGAAACGAACCAATTCTTCTTTATTAGTTGATGAATTCTTTTGTTTAAGAATACCTCCATATCCTATATCCGAAGCATCTGTTTCTACAACTTTTAAGTAGTTAGGATTAGCTAAATTAATACAAGGTAAATTTTTAACATTTCGTTTAATAATCTGTACGGCTTTTGTACATTCGTCGTCCCAAGGGGGAGAATTTTTACGAAGCCTTCTAAATAAAGGTGCAGCGTCTTTAGAAAGATGTTTATAAAAGTCAGAGACGTAGGTTAGGGCTCCAAGAAATAGTTGGAGCTGTTTTTTGTCTAATATTTTATCAGGAAATTTATCAGCAAATTCAATACTTCTTTAAATAGGAATGATAGTGTCATTTTTTATATGATGTCCTAAAAATCTGATTTCGGTATCTGACTTTCTCTAAAATCATCAATATAAGGAAGACTTACACAATGGGTTTTGCGCTTCCAAAAACTAATAAGATTATCACCACAAATAACAAGTTTAATTTTTTTTTCAATTTCTAAGATTTAATCTTTGATTGCCGTAGTAATGAGCATTTTAAATTCCTTAAAACTTTTATCTGGTTAGCAAGGACTAATGACCTTGTAATTTCAGAACCAAAAATAAGATTATTTCAAACCGAAATCAGATTTTTAGGACATCATATAAAAAATGATACTATCATTCCTATTCAAAGAAATATTGAATTTGCTGATAAATTTCCTGATAAAATATTAGACAAAAAACAGCTCCAACGATTTCTTGGAGCCCTAAATTACGTCTCTGACTTTTATAAAAATCTTTCTAAAGATGCTGTACCTTTATTTAAAAGGCTTCGTAAAAATTCTCCCCCTTGGGACGACGAATGTACAAAAGCCGTACAGATTATTAAACGAAATGTTAAAAATTTACCTTGTATTAATTTAGCTAATCCTAACTACTTAAAAGTTGTAGAAACAGATGCTTCGGATATAGGATATGGAGGTATTCTTAAACAAAAAATTTATCAACTAATAAAGAAGAATTGGTTCGTTTCACTTCATGACTTTGGAATTCTACTCAAAAGAATTACTCTACTATTAAAAAAGAAATGTTAGCTATCGTAAAATCTATTACTAAATTTCAAGATGATCTACTTAATACTACTTTCGTGTTACGAATAGATTGTTCCTCTGCCAAATTCATTTTACAAAAGGATTACTAAATCTTGCTTCAAAACAAATATTTGCCACCTGGCAAGCTCAACTTGCTATTTTTACTATAGTATATGATATACCCTAAACCATATATAATATAGTACTACTATACTATATTATAATATACTATACTATACTATTTTATACAATTCTATAGTATACTACTACTATATTATCTTATAGTACTATTATAGTACACTATACTATACTATACTATATTATAATATAATATACTACTACTATACTATACTACACTATAATACTATTGTATTATACTATATTGTTACTATATTATACTATAATATACTATATTAAATTATATTACACTATGTTATACTATACATAGTTGTTGTATAGTATAATTTAGTATAATACTACCATATTAGACTATACTATTACTATGTTATACTCATGGTTTAAAATTGCGCAATATGAGGCTCGCCTTGAGGCCCGCCTTTGCGCAATTCCAGTAAAAAACGCCTCGATGCTTACGCCTCGAGTTTTTTTTATGAGTCTTGCGCCTCAACTTGGTTGAGACCCGCCTTGAGGCCCGCCTCGCCTCACTGGCATGAGGCTTACGCCTCACTGGCATGAGGCTTACGCCTCACGCTATATATATTAAAACTTACATTGAAGTAAATGCCCGACATTAGACTCTATAGGAAAGGAGGAAGGGGAGAGAGCAGTTCACTATAATGATGATTCAAATGAAGAACCCCTTAGTGATGACAGTGTTGATGACTTATGAGTTCTTATATGATATGTCATTGCTATTTATTTTTGGAAATTGGAATTATATGTTAATGAAAAGAATACTGGGATTTGGGAAAGATAGAATTTTCAGTTGAACTATATTTCATGTTGTCTTATTATTGAGATATTTTGATTTCACTTCATATATTATGCTTTTTTATGTTTTATGTTATTCACTCATTAGTATATAAAAAATTTATCATTTTATGTTTACGCAATCTTTTGATTTTGAGGCTTACGCCTCAAAACGCCTTGAGGCTTACGCCTCGCATCACAAATGAAAAACGCCTCAATACCCGAATACGCAATTTTAAACATTGGTTATACTATAATATACTATATTAAACTATATTACACTATGCTATACTATATATAGTTATTGTATAGTATAATTTAGTATAGTTGTAGTATAGTATATTATAATATAGCATAACAAATTATTGTATATTATAGTATAGTATAGTGTAGTTGTAGTGTACTATAGTACAATTTAGATAAGTATAGTTATAGTATAATATAATATAGTTGTATTATAGTATGGTTATAGTATAGTTGTAGTATAATATAGTTATAGTATGGTTTAGTTGTAGTATAGTATTTTTTTAATATAGAATAATGTATAGTATAGTAGTTATAGTACAATATGGTTATAGTATAATATAGTTATAATATAGTACATTAGTATATTATACTATACTATACTATAATATATTATATCATACTACAATATATTATATATCAATATTATACATATACTATACTATACTATACTATAATCATACCTATACGATACCTATACTATCTATAATTATACTCTAGATATATTATATTATACTATCATTCACTATACTAAACTATACAAATACTATATTATACAATGCTATATAAATACATTCTCTATACACCATACATATAATCCTACATCTCTTTCCATGTATCATTTGATCCGTAAAGCCTTCCCTTATTGTCTATCTCAAATATGTGGCGCATAAACAATTTCTAGATCAATCTTTAGGTTTTATGATATCTTTTATTTAAGGCTTGAAATTTTCTCCTTCCGCTTGAAGAATAAGTTCACTACGAAAACTCATTATATTATTATTATCTAGTTGCATTTGCAATTATCTAAATTTATATGGAATATGGAACCTGAATCATTGGGATAAACTAATAATAATTATGATCTTATAAAAACAAATTATACACACACATCTAATCCTACTTTTTTAAGATATATCATTTTCAAGAAAATATAGTCCTGAATAATGAAGCATAAAGAAATTGCGGTATGCATAGAAAAACTTATTACAGCAAACCAACGTCAAGTTTTCGTTGAGAGGAAATACAAACCTTAAGGCAGTGAATTTCTGTGCCATGCCGATTATAAATGTACGGATATCTGCCACAATTCACCATAAATCAGTCAACACAACAATAAAAAGTCACGAGATGGAAATTAAATGGTCAACAGATAAAAAATATATTATGAAACAGAGAATACATTAAATGCTCCAGGAGTTTCCTTCACAAATTAATTTTCTCAATGCTATCATACGAACTAGATTAGTGTAGTATAGTAATAACAAGCATAACATCTCTGAATCTTCTTTGAATATTTCTAAACTATAAAGCCAGGAAAGAAAGTCAAGGGTTTCTGAATTCTAGAATTGCAGTTATTACTATCATTAAGAAAAATTATATATATTAAGCACGCTAAAACAGAAATATATAGCTAGTAACAACAAATTAACATGGAAGTTTAATAGAATATATATTCTGAAAATAGCTTCAATTATTTAAAACAAACATAAATTTCACAGAAACATGTAAGAATTTTATTGAGAATGTCAGTAAAACAACAATTGCTTCCAGAACTAATGCATTACTAATCAATAATCATAGTAGCATCAGCCAAAACATTTTATCGGTTTTATTAAGAGATGGGGATTGTTTTTGTCAGGTATAAGAAGAATTCATCAAGGTACCCATCCTACTATTATAGTGCCATGTCAACAACAAAAGACATGCAATCACATCCCTGTAAGGTACATGTGTGGAAAACCTTTTGAATAAATATGAACATGATTAAGCAAATCTATTATATCCAAGCACTCATAGTATATCTTTTTCTACTTTCGTCTCACTACTCTAGCAAGAAAAGATATGTGCCTTCATATTTTTCAATCTATTTTTTTATGTTGACAAGATTATAGTAACTAGTTGATGTAGGGTGTTTTAGGATTTAGGTTTTACTAATGTGAACTTAGGATGAGTTGGGCAAAGGAATACACAAAAGAATACAATTTGCAGTTTTTTAAAACTTTTTAATTTAGACAAAGATTGGTGATTTTTAATGCAAAATAAGAAAAAGCACCACATTCATTCTAAATATTAACTTAAAAGTTGTCAGAATCTAAAATTTCCTACGAAATCTGAGAACAAAAAAAAAAAAAATAAAAATCCATGAAAATAAAAAATAGCTAGTAACGAACTTAACAATATCAATGACGCACACAGATAAATCCTTACACATTTTATAAGAAAGAACAAGGATAGAAATCATCAATTGAAAGTATAGTTTTCATGACAACAAGGAAAATTATCCTCCCGAAGTTATCATTAAGACATGTAGAAAGCTTAAAGAATCTACATCCAACAATATGCATAAGAATTGAGAGCAAACTTGAAAATTTTCATTCAATTGTTCAATCATCCAATGAAGCTTATATACATCATTAGCCCTATTTATAGCCCAAGAAAATCCAAAACAAGTAAATTATATGAATCTCCTCAGATCTAACATAATATTACAAGTTTCAATCCCAAAAACTTGAATTCCAGCAAGAGCATTAAATTTCTTACCATAGTTTCAACAAAATAATGAGTTTCCAATAATAAAAAAAAAAATACTCCACTAATATTGGATTTTCTACTAAAATACAAAAAGAAAATCAATCAGTGAACGAAGCTACAATACCAAATAAGCATATAAGGCAAATCGAGAATTGCTTTAGTTCCGATTATGGGATTATGGGAAATGGGAATAGAAGAAATCCTAGCAGTCGAAAATTGCTACAGTGACTTGCATCCAAGTTAAAATAGTTTATGGAAACAATAAACCGTGAAATTCCAAATTAGTTGATGGACAACTCAGAAGATCAATTGTGTGCTAAAATAGGAAATCAGATACCAACAGTTGAATTGAAATAACTTGTAGTAGTAAGTCTAAGTTAATGTGGTAATCATTCTTTCAGATAAAACCTGATACAATAATTTGGGTGCAAGCAACTTTTTTTGGTGAACAAATCCATGAATAATTTTAAATCACACACTGATAAATTAATACTCTAATTTCTTCGACAATATGCATAAAAATTGAGAGCAACAACAACAACATCAAGCCTTTATCCCACTACGTGGGGTCGGCTATATGAATACTTTTTCTCCATTGTGTCCAATTAAAAGTCAAATTCTCGTTTAAATCTAATAAAGAAATGTCATTCCTAATATTTTCTAACCAAATCTTTTTAGGTCTACCCCTACATTTCATAACATAAGTCAAATCTAATACCTCTACTCTCCTAACCGGGTCATCGAAAGGCCGCCGTTTTATGTGACCATACCATCTAAGGCGACTCTCTCTAATCTTATCTTCTACTGAAGCTACTCCAACCTTTTCACGTATATGCTCATTTCGTATCCTATCTCTAAGGGTAAAGCCACTCATCCACCTGAGCATCCTCATCTCTGCCACACTTAACTTAGTATTATGCTTCTCTTTTAATAGCCAACATTCGGCACCATAAAGCATTGCAGGCCTAACTACCATCTTATAGAATTTTCCCTTAAGTTTGAAGGGTACATTTCTATCACATAACAAGCCCGATGCATTCCTCCACTTAAACCATCCAACTTGAATTCTGCTGATAATATCCCCATCTATTTCACCATCACTCTGAACAATTGATCCAAGATATCTAAGACGTGACTCTTATTAATGACTTGATCGCCCAAAGTCATAATCCCCTCACTAGGTCTATTACTACTAAAATTACACTCCATATATTCCGTTTTAGATCTACTCAAGCGAAAACCTTTAAACTCTAAGGTTGACCTCCATAATTCAAGTTTACCTTCAACTCCCTCTCTAGTCTTATCAACAAGAAGAATATCATCAGCAAAAAGCATACACCAAGGTACACCCTCTTGCAAATGTCTAGTGAGAACATCCAAGACTAAAGCAAAAAGATATGGGCTTAAGGCTGATCCTTGATGTAACCCAACCGAAATAGGAAAATACTTGGTCAATCCACCTTGTGTTTGAACACAAGTAATAGCTCATGCATACATATCTTTAATGATTTGAATATAAGCATCATTGACTCCTTTCTTTTCAAGAACTCTCCATAGCACTTCTCTTGGAACTTTATCATATGCTTTTTCTAAATCAATAAATATCATATGTAGATCCTCCTTATTTTCTCTATACAAACCTCTTAATAAATGTAAGGCTTCCATAGTCGACCTACCCGGCATGAATCTAAATTGATTTTGAGAAACATTAGTATCACGCCGCAACCTATGCTCCAAAACTCGCTCCCATAGTTTTAAAGTATGACACATTAACTTAATACCTCTATAATTCGCACAATCTTGTGCATCACCTTTATTCTTAAAAATAGGAATTAACATACTCATTCTCCACTCATCTGGCATATTTTAGTCTTCAAAATAGTATTAAAAAGTTTAATAAGCCATGAAATTCCTTCATCTCCTAAGCATTTCCACACCTCTATTAGAATATCATCAGGTCCAACAGCTTTTCCAACCTTCATTTTCTTTAAAGCCTCTCTAACTTCAATTTTACTAATACGCCGATAAAAACAGAAATCTTTATTTTCATTTAGGGTGCTAAGGTCACTATAATCAATCTTATTTTCACAATCTTCATTAAAAAGTTTAGCAAAATATCTCATCCATCTTTGTTGAATATCATCTTTTAAGAAAAGTATTTTTTGATCTTCATCTTTAATACACTTCACTTGAACTAAATCCTTACTACTCCTATCTCTTTGTTTGGCTAACTTATGCATAAAAATTGAGAGCAAACTTGAAAATTTTCATTCAATTGTTCAATCATCCAATGAAGCTTATATACATCATTAGCTCTATTTATAGCCCAAGAAAATCCAAAATAAGTAAATTATATGAATCTCCTTAGATCTAACATAATATTACAAGTTTCAATCCCAAAAACTTGAATTCCAGCAAGAGCATTAAACTTCAACAAAATAATGAGTTTCCAATTTAAAACAAAAATTTATTTCTAGTAATATTGGATTTTCTAAGAAAATCTAAAAATAATATCAATCAGTGAAAGAAGCTACAATACCGAATAAGCATACAAGGCAAATCGAGAACTGCTTTAGTTCCGATTACGGGAATAGAAGAAATTCTAGCAGCCGAACATTGCTACAGTGACTTGCATCCAAGTTAAAATAATTTATGGAAACAATAAACCGTGAAGTTCCAAATTAGTTGATGGACAACTCAGAAGATCAATTGTGTGCTAAAATAGGAAATCGGATACCAAGAGTTGAATTGAAATAACTTGTAGTAGTAAGCCAAAGTTAATGAGGTAATCATTCTGTCAGATAAAACCTGATACAATAATTTGGGTGCAAGCAACTTTTTTTGGTGAAATAATCCATGAATACTTTTATATCACACACTAATAAATTAATACTCTAATTTCTTTGACAGCTCATGACAGGAATATAAAAAAAATTGAAACTATTAAAGCACAGATAATGCTACTTATCAAACAAAACAAACATAATTTGAGCAATAATAGTTTAGGCGGCTGGGTCGTGTAAACAAAACAACTCTCTTACTATCAATTCATGCTCCCATTTGTAGGTGTGACTTTTCTTTTATGCTTTTCCAATGTTCTAAATAGTAGACATGCTCACTTAATAGATCAATGAAAAAGGTTATTGCCCTATAACAATTAAAAATCATAATGATAATATATTTGGCAACTGCAAAATTGCAAATCATAACCATTTCACATTTATAGTTTGTAATGGAGTAGGAAAGAAGAAAATAAGCTGGAAGGTAACCCCATTGCATATCAGTATGACAATAGCAGTAATTTGTAATAGAATAAAAAGAGAGTTTACCTCTTCTGGGCGACTGCGAAAAATTGTTCATTATGCAGGAAAACCACATCTCGCACTGTTTCCCTAACCTGTTGGACAAAAATGATTAGTCATTGTTAACCATTGAAACAAATAAAATGATTTGAACATTAAAGATGGCATCAATTTATTGAGAATTGATAGATTGTGTTTTTAATACCAATTCCATGACAAGATAGATGACCAAGAAGAATATAGATGACGCTGTTACGCCGGGCCTGGCTAGACCGGTCCAGACCAGACCGGTCCACGTGAGGAAGCGGAGAGCTCCAGACGGAGCTGGCAGGGAGGGCGGAAGCCATGTGGAGCCCACCTTGGGTTAAATGCAATGTTTGGAGGGAAAATTATTTGAGGGAAGGGCTGTTTAGGGAATTTGCTTGAGTCCTTTCTTTTTAAGTAGAAGTTTTGGAGGGATTTAGACTATCTTGAATTTGAATGAAATTGGAGATCTAGGGTTTGTTCTTCTTGGGCTCTAGGGTTTGCTAGAGATTTGGAGAGTTGTTTCTTCCTCTCGAATCGAAAGAATGTGTATCTTTTATTGTTTTCTTGAATCCTTTAATGAAAGATCTTGTTTAGCTTGAGATTTCTTCCACTAATTTGCTGTACGTTGCTGTTTTCTACTGAAAAACTGCTGTTTTCTGCTACAAAACAGCAGTTTCCTCTTCGTTTTGTGTTGATTTTGGTTAGGTTTGCTTGCGAACTCAAGTATTACCATAGGGTTACTTGCAAACTCAAGTATTTCCTATCAAATTGGTATCAGAGCATTGTCTTGGGACTTTTGGAGGCTGAAATCTGAAAATTTCAGCAATTTTTCTTTCCTCCTCAAGATGTTCTTCATGTAAAACCTTGGACGGAAGATGGCCGGAAATAAGGTTGATGCACTGGAGGGAGAAATAGGCCAACTGAAGCTGATTTGGAGGAAAGAACCATTGATTTTCACAACCAATTCGATTCCATTCTTGAAAAGATAGATGGGAGGTTCACTGCTTTGGAGGATATGATGAAGAATATGCTTGAAGACAAACAAAATCCGGCGACATCGGAGACAAGGGAGGCCATAGGCGGCCATTCAAGAGGAGGAATTCCGAACCCATTAAGGGGGAGGGAGAACCCGGAAGTGGATATCCTCGAGGGAGATGATGGAATACCTCCTCTAGAACCGCTTTCTAGGGAGGAGATGAGTATGGGCTATAAAAGGAGGGGTGCAGAATTTTTTGGGAGAAGGGACGATGCTTACCGCCATGGTGCCGATTTGGAAAGAAGAAGAGGGGAATGTGATGAAGGGGTCGGGTATGATAGTCGGAGGGAAGATCGTGACTACTGGGGAGCACCTCCACCTAGAGGAATGGGAGGTTATGGAGGAGTTAGGGGACATGGTGGTGACCCGAGAGTGAGGAAATTGAAGATGCCCATATTTGAGGGCGAAGACACACATGGCTGGATCTACAAGGTGGAGAGATACTTTACAGTCAATGGGTTGACTGAGGAGGAGAAGTTGACAGCTGCAGGCTTGTGCTTAGAAGGGAAGGCTCTGACATGGTATCAATGGCGGGACATGAGTCGACCCATTTGCACCTGGAGGGAGTTCAAGGACTGTTTACTAGAACGCTTCCGAACCAGCAGGGGAGGAGACTTCTATAAGCAATTTTTTGCCTTGACACAGGAAGGGACAGTGGCAGAGTATTGTGACCGGTTCGAGTATCTGGCCAGCAGACTGGATTGACTCTCAGAGACAGTGTTAGAAGGAAACTTTTTGAAGGGGCTGAAAGCGGAGATCCGGGCAACAGTTCGGGTGATGAGACCACGAGACCTTGGAGAGGTCATGGAGCTAGCTCAGCTGGTGGAGGACCAGAAGCATTTGGAGAAGGGGATTAGGGGAAGCAATTCTGGAGGATCTTACAGGATGACCACTACTTTCTTAGCTCAAAAGGCACCGGCACCAGGGGGGTTGAGGGAAATACCCAAAGAGAGAACTGGAGGGGGAAATAGGGGAAATTTCAAAAGGCTAACCGAGAAGGAGATACAAGAGAAGAGGGCAAAGGGGTTGTGTTTTAGATGTGATGAGAAATACATGCCAGAGCATAGGTGTAAGGACCGAACTCTTCAGGTTCTCACCGTCTGTGATGACGAGGAAGCTGAGGGAGGTGGAAGTTGGTTAGAGATGGAGGATGAGGAAAAACTACATTTGGATGTAGCAGAAGTATCCTTAAATTCTGTGGTAGGATTCACTCCAAATCACACTATAAGGTGAAGGGAGAGATGGTTGATAGAAAAGTGATAGTGTTGATCGATAGTAGGGAAACCCACAATTTCATCTCCACTCAGATGGTTGACTTGTTGGGAGTGAAACTGGAGAATACAGGCGACTATGGAGTGATGTTGGGCACAAGAAAGGTAGAAATGGGAAGGAGAGTTTGTAGAGTAGTGCTGATGATTCAGGGGATCCATGTGAGGGAAGAATTTTTTCCCTTGGAGTTGGGGAGCACTGATGTCATCCCCTGCAGACCTTAGGGGAGACCAAAGTAAATTGGGATGCTTTGAGGATGGAGCTAATGGTGGAAGGAAAGAAGATGGTGATCCAAGGCGACGCAGGGTTATCCAGGACCGGCATGTCTCTCAAATCCATGATCAGAACTATACAGGAGGTGGGAGGTGGATATTTGGTGGAACTGCAACGCTTGGAGAGGGTCAGTGTAGGGGATGAGGGAAGCCTTCCTCTGGCAGTACAACCGCTCATACAACAGTTCAGTGAGGTGTTCGAACCGCCTCAAGGCTTACCACCACTCAGGGAACAAGAGCATGCAATCATTCTGAAGGAGGAGGTGCCACCAGTTAGCGTGCGGCCCTACCGCTACCCCCAAATTTAGAAGGACGAGATCGAGAAGCTGATTAAGGAGATGTTGGACGCGGGGATCATCAAACCAAGTGTGAGTCCTTTCTCTAGTCCTGTACTACTAGCCAAAAAGAAGGATGGTAGATAGAGATTCTGCGTGGATTACAGGGCATTGAATAAGGAAACTGTGCCGGATAAGTTTCCCATTCCGGTGATCGATGAGTTACTGGATGAGCTATATGGAGCAGTAGTGTTCTCTAAGATGGATTTGAAGTCGGGCTACCACCAAATCAGGATGAAATGGGAGGATATTCCGAAGACGGCATTCAGGACACACGAGGGGCTCTATGAGTTCTTGGTGATGCCATTTGGGCTCACCAATGTTCCAACCACTTTCCAATCCTTGATGAACAGGGTGTTTCGGCCGTACCTGCGGAGGTTTGTACTAGTTTTCTTCGATTACATACTGGTGTACAGTCGATCCGAGGAGCAACAAGAGCATTTGAAGGTGGTCTTTGGAGTGCTACAAAAGCACAAGTTTAAAGACAATCTGAAGAAATGTAGCTTCGCCCAGAAGAGTGTGGCGTATCTGGGACACTTGGTATATAAGGAAGGGGTGGCAGCTGATTCAGCCAAGATCGAATCCATGTAGTGGTGGCCTCTACCTAGAAACTTGAGAGAGCTGAGGGGATTCCTGGGACTGACGGGCTACTATCGGAGGTTTGTTAAAGGGTAGAACAACATAGCCTTGCCCTTGACAGAGCAGTTAAAGAAAGATAGTTTCTTGTGGGGAGAAGCGGCTACTCAGGCATTTGAGAAGCTTAAGAAGGCAATGACCACGATACCAGTTTTGACCCTACCAGACTTCAATCAGACGTTCGTGGTGGAGACAGACGCATTCGGGTATGGGTTGGGGGCGGTGCTGATGCAGCAGCATAGACCCATTGCCTACTTCAGCCAGGTGTTGGCAGCAAGAGCAAGTCTGAAGTCTATATATGAACGTGAATTGATGGCCACAGTATTGGCAATTCAGAAGTGGAGGCCTTACCTGTTAGGACGGCATTTTGTCGTCAGGACGGATCAGAGGAGCCTAAAATACCTGTTGGAACAACGAATGGTGACAGAGGAACATCAGAGGTGGCTATCTAAACTATTGGGATACGATTTTGAGATCTAGTACCAACCAGGGTTGGAGAATAAGGCGGCTGACGCCTTATCCAGGTGTGAGGGAGAGCTCCAGGCGGTAACCATGTCGGTACCCCTAATAGAGGATTGGGGGGAAATCCAGAGAGAGAGTGAGCATGATGAAGAATTGAAGAAGATCCGATTGGATCTATTGAAGGATAAGAGCAGCCACCCAGGCCACACCCTTGAGGGGGAGAGATTGTTGCACCAAGGTTTGTGATACCACAAAATTCCATCCATATTCCCCAGCTATTACAGGAGTTTCATGGGAGCGCCATTGGAGGTCATTCCGGAGTAGAAAAGACATACCGGAGGCTGGCCGCAGAATTATACTGGAAAGGAATGTATAAGCAAGTGTAGGAGACAGTGGCGAGGTGCGAAGTGTGTCAGAGAAACAAGTATATGGTGATGGCTCCAGGGGGGTTACTACAGCCCTTGTCGCTTCCAAATAGAGTATGAGAAGAAGTGTCCATGGATTTCGTGGATGGCCTACCACGATCGGAGGGATTCACTGTTATTATGGTGGTGATCGATAGACCGAGCAAGTACGCACATTTCACACCCCTTCGACACCCCTACACTGCAGTGACAGTGGCGGCTTCTTTCATCAGGGAAGTGGTCAGATTATATGGAATTCCAGAGTCGATAGTGTCTGATCGTGACAAGGTGTTCCTCAGCCAGTTTTGGAGGGAGCTGTTTAGGTTACAGGGGTGAGGGGACTATTCTCAAAAGGAGCACAACCTACCATCCGCAAACAGAAGAGCAAACAGAGGTTGTAAATTGGAGCTTGAAAACTTACTTAAGGTGTTTTGCTTCTGAAAGACCAAGGATATGGGCCAAATGGTTGGCCTGGGCAGAGTATTGGTATAATACCTCGTACCACTCAGCTTCCCGGATGACCCCTTTTAGAATGTTATATGGAAGAGATCCGCCACATTTGGTGCATTATGGAAGGGGAAGCACACCCGTATCTTCAGTAGAGCAGCATTTAGAAGAAAGGTATAGGATGCTGGAGGAGTTGAAGAAACATCTGATGAGGGCACAATAGATCATGAAGAAATAGGCAGATGCACACAGAAAAGGATATCCAATTTGAAGTAGGTGAGAAGGTGTTTCTAAAACTACGGCCCTACAGACAGAGGACCTTGGCCAACAAAAGAAATTAGAAGTTATCCCCAAGGTATTTTGGCCCCTATGAGATATTAGATAAAATTGGGGCAGTGGCATACCGTTTGAAATTACCCCCTTCGGCCACTATACATCCAGTATTTCATGTATCACAGCTGAGAAAAGCCATTGGGGAGTATGCAAGCAGTGCTGAACTGCCAACAACATTAACTGAGGAGATAGAATTGATCCTAGAACCTCTGGAGCTGAAAGGTTTTAGACTGGACCAGGAAGGAAACAAAGAGGTGTTGATCGCATGGAAAGGGCTTCCTGAATTCGATGCCACATGGGAACCACACGAGAGGATGATACAACAGTTTCCCGAATTTCACCTTGAGGACAAGGTGATTCTTTGGGAGGGCGGTAATGTTACGCCGGGCCTGGTTGGACCGGTCCAGACCAGACCGGTCCGGTTCTACGTGAGAAAGCAGGGAGCTCCAGGCGGAGCTGGCAGGGAGGGCGGAAGCCATGTGGAGCCCACCTTGGGTTAAATGCAATGTTTGGAGGGAAAATTATTTGAGGGAAGGGCTGTTTAGGGAATTTGCTTGAGTCCTTTCTTTTTAAGTAGAAGTTTTTGAGGGATTTAGACTATCTTGAATTTGAATGAAATTGGAGATCTAGGGTTTGTTCTTCTTGGGCTCTAGGGTTTGCTAGAGATTTGGAGAGTTGTTTCTTCCTCTCGAATCGAAGGAACGTGTATCTTTTATTGTTTTCTTGAATCCTTTAATGAAAGATCTTGTTTTGCTTGAGATTTCTTCCACTGATTTGCTGTACATTGCTGTGTTCTACTGAAAAACTGCTGTTTTCTGCTACAAAACAGCAGTTTTCTCTTCGTTTTGTGCTGATTTTGGTTATGTTTGCTTGCAAACTCAAGTATTACCTTAGGGTTACTGCCAAACTCAAGTATTTCCTATCAGAGGCATATCCTCTTGTATGGCATTTTCAAGAGGAAATCATCCATATGCTACCTAGCTCTTCAAGTTCTTATAATGAGCCGTTCGCTGGCCATAGCCTAGTTTAATGTAACATGTGATTAACACAGTTAACGATGAAAAAATGTGATTCAGATTTCAGCATGAACAAATAAGGGCCAATGAAAGCTTAGATTCACAAAATTTTATCAATGGGCTATAGAGCCTTCTAAAGAAAAGATACATATCATACACCATAGCTTCACTTTGATAATAAAATAACATCAACATCAAGCCTTTGTCTCACTTCACTTTGATAATAATAATAAAAATATAGTTAAAGGCTACAACGCATTACCAGGGCATAATAATCCGGACATCAATGATAGAAATACCATAAAAGATTGCATGAAAAATAATCATACCTGAAATGAGATTCCATAAAAGAAGCGTGAAAAATAATCATACCTGAAATTCTTTTATGAGATCCATAGTAATCATATCTATCATAGCCAAATGGCCCTTTCGTCCTCCAACAAGCATATATCGGCCACTCAATGTATAATCCAACCTGTACGGACCTAAATCTGCAAGTTTATTTCAAAAGAAATGAGAACTAAAACACAGAAAAAAATATATATAAAGAAAGAAATTTAGGAACGATGACCAATCCACTGCAGTTTTTTTTTTTTTTTCAGAATTTGGATCGTCAACCATGATCTTAGTTTCTTGACAAATCATTTCCATTGAAGCAAGAAAAGCCATAGGGAAACGTAGCCAATCAATGATATTGCTAACAAAATAATACATGCAATGAAGGGGTCCTTCGGTATCAATTTTAATTTTGTCAATTTACTATTGTAATTATATATATTTTTATCCGAAATTCTATTGGAGTTCACAGGAAACAAAGACATTTACTACAACATTTGTTTGTTGTTCCCAATTATTCAAAACAGAAAACAGAGCACAAAACAGGTTTAGGGTGCTCTAACAATTTCAAAAACATATCATAATGAGGGACTAATGAAAAGCAGAGAATAAACATAAATAAGAGAAATAAGGAAAAAATATTGAAGAAATGTAAATAAAAAATAAAAATAGGGAAAGTTTATGGAAACCCTAAGAGATAAGCAAAAGTAGGTTTCATTTTCTACCTTTCAAGACCATATCGAATGGTTTCCTTGAACTAATAATATCCACTTCTTGAAGGATAGTTTCTTGCTTGATCCTCCATGTCTTTTCTAGACCTTCAGCCTCCAAATAGCCGTGCTCAGTAGGTAAAAGCCACTATAAAATGTTTAAGATAGTTATTATAAATATAAACTGTTATGAACACTTACTAGGAATTAAAAAGATAGTGCTTTTACATAATAAAATACTAAAGAAATGTGAAAACTGGATTACAGAACCCATTTCAATTTCTTGACATATAATGTTCCATTAGACGTAATGGGACTCAATTCATCATCAAAGCTCTCGCAGCAATCTCAGCCTCAAGTGTAGTTTGATTCTTCACAAGTATGGCACCTAAAATTCATTCATATTGGAATCGGGAAAAATTTTCATACAGCTCGCTGAGAAGTTATTCAAGTTCAAAAAAGTGTTTAGTTACAACCTAGGTTCGAGAAATCTAAAAAAAAATTATTTTTTACTTTTCACTTAGGCGCTGTTTCTTTTTATATAGTTAAGTAAAATGCAAATATGTTTTACTTTACTATTTTATTTGGACTCATTCGCTTCTATGAAATTAATAGAAAGTGTAATTACCTAGGGAGCTGAAAATAAATGCAAATCCCCTGATAGCTCACTTTGAAAGCCTACAGCAAATTGTAGAGAAAAAATCTCCTCACACATGATGCAAGAATATTCTCTTCCCTCTAGATGTTTCTGATTTCACAACACCTCCAACACATCTTCCCTTTCTCTCCATCAAATCTATTCCTAGTGCTACCATCCTCTGCTTGCATTTTCACCAAGAGTGTCAATGAACCCTCAACGATTTTCCTTCCTCACTGAAAGACGGCTTATAAGGTATTTTCATCCTTTTTCTTCTTGGTTCTAGTTCTCACATTTTTTTGTACTCTTAAAGCTCTACATCAACACCTGAAATGGGTCCGATTCATGAAATATCACCATTCCTTTTCTCTATGGTCTTATTTCTCTTAACTTTTGCTTCAGAAAAGCTCTGTTACTTAATATTGAAAGAGCTGATTTCTCTGTTTTATATATTTTAATCATTTTGTTTGCTATTCGCTTGGCTTCCTTTTCTATGAAAAAAAGAAATCCCTCTTTTAAGGCACCACTTGTTTTGAAGGAATTGAAAGAGGTAAATACTACACCTAAGATGCCAATGAGTATGCTTGTATTAACTTAAAGTTAGAACTTATTTTTTTCCATTAAAGAATGATTTAAATAGCTTAATAAAGTGAGTGCTTAAAATTATGAATCTTTTTCCAGATCCTTTTTGCTTGATAACTTGAAAAATGTCAACATTGAAAATAATGATCTTTTTTATTCACGTTAATAGAATACACGATTTCAACACATTCAAAATTCATTTATGGACTTTTCTCTGAACCCTGTTTGATTCTATGTAAGTAAGACAAATGTAAAAATTCTTTTCTATGCCACTTTCTCATGGTGATGATGGTCGCTGACCAAAACAAATAAAAGACGAAGAGCAACTGGAGAAGCAATGCAAATATAAGGAGTACACTTCCCAGAGTTGGTTCACCGGTGCTCGGATTTTCTAACGCAAGGCCTCATTTTGGTATTTGCTGATGTTATGGAGTTTTTGGAAATGTATTGGAAATAATAACCTTTTATTATCAGTGTAATGAAATTGAGGGGAAATTTGTGAAACCGTTTCCTTATTTGGATGCTGCTGTATCCACGCTTAGATGTTCAAGCAATCCACTGTAATAAGTATAGTTTCATGCTTTATATATGTTAAGAAAACTTATGTTTTGGTGAGATTCAACGGTTTTACAAACTCTATTAATGGATATACTGAAAGAAGCAGGGAAATTTTACTGCTCCGAGTGGCACTATACTTTTTGAAGAAAAGAACTAGTGGTGGCCAAAAACATCTCAATCTTGCAACCAAATGGACCAAAATTGTAATTGCTAGTCAGGAATCCTCTTTCATTACACCACTAACTAATTTACATATTCCTTCAACATATCATAGCTTTCAGCCATCCATAGTGCTTCAAACATGTTAGACATTGATTCTGACAATTTATTAGAAAGTAATCCTAACTATTTCACATCAAGGTTTAGGATCTGGTCCATCAATAAGTTGAATCTACAGCCAACACATACTATCAAAATTGCATCAGTTAAATAAATTATTGTTGACCTTAATTTGCAAATAGGGTTCCGATATTCCTCAAAATATACCAGTGTGCTTCCAGAACTAATAAGAACAAACTTCAACAACAACAACATCAAATTTTTATCCCACTATGTGGGGTAGGCTATATAAATGTTTTTTCTCCATTTAAGAGTTAAATTCTAATTTAAATCTAATGAAAAAAAGGTCATTTCAAAAAAAAAATTTAATCAAGTATTTTAGGTCTACCTCTACCTTTCTTACATAAATCAAATCTAATACATCTACTTTTCAAACCGGGTCATCGGAAGGCCGCCATTTTATGTGACCAAATCATCTAAGGCGACTCTCTCTAATCTTATCTTCCATTGGAGCTGCTCCAACATTTTCATGTATATGCTCATTTCGTATCTTGACTCTAAAAGTAAAGCCACTCATTCAGTTGAGCTTCTCATCTATGCAACACTTAACTTAATACTATGCCTTCTCTTTTAATGACCAACATTCTGCACCACAAATCATTGCTTGTTTAACCATCATCTTATAGAATTTTCCCTTATCTTTGAGGTGGACTTTTCTATCACACAACAAGTCCGATGCATTCCTCCACTCCAAACATCCAACTTGAATTCTACTAATAATATTCCCATCTACTAAACCATCACTTTGAATAAGAGACCGAAGATAAAAATGTGTACTCTTATTAATGACTTGATCACCCAAAGTCACAATCCCGGCACTAGATCTATTATTACTAAAATTACACTCCATTCAACAAAAATATTGCATGAAATGTTGTGCTATAATCATCACTGAAAATAGAACGACGCTTCTATCAATTGAAAGGATCTACTTAACCTGCAATAACTAACACATAAATATCATAATTATAATCTTAGTAAATAGGAGAAACAAGGAAACCTTTTCAGCCATAGCAGCAGCTTTTGCAGATTGACCATATAACTTTTCTTTAACACTGAGTTGCCCTTTCAACCTTTTATCCCGTAATACCTAAATAAAATGAAAAAGATTGTCAGACATCAAGAAAAAAAGCCATTCAAATCTAGTAAATATGCTTGCAACGTTAATATCTGTTGCTCAGACAAATCCCAAAAAAGAAACGTATACCTCCAGGTTAGCGCCATCTCCTCGTAGGTACTTTTTTGCTTTTGGATCTAATTCCTCTAAATTTTCCTGTAAATTTAATTAGCAGACAAACTAATTAGGATATCAAAAAAAGAATGAAGTTTGTTCGATTCCAACTTTCAGTAGACTAATTTTGATTCCAAAGATAACAATAATACAAATTCAATTTCTAATAGACGTAACAAAAACCTGAAATCTTTGACTTAGTTTGACTAACCAAAAAAGAAAATAATAAATAGAAATGAAATATCAAAAAAGGTATTTTCAATAAACACACCTTAAACATCGGAAAGCACAAAACAAAATAAAAGCATTATATAAATAAATTTTATCAATGCAATGAAATAAAATTGGCTTGCAATGGAAGAAATATGGCATACCTGCTTTATTCCAATATTAATGTTTTCAGTCTCCATATTTTCTCGCCTAACAACCATCTGCCAAAATAATAAGTCATTAGTGTAGCTTAGCTAATGTAAAAACAATTGAGGGTTAGAGGCTTCCTAATATAACTAATATAATGTATACTATTATTTCATGCAAATGAAATAAATGATTCATAGTCACAAGTTATCAATTAATTTATGAACTTAATTTCTTCAAATATAAGCAAACAATGCTAGAACGAGCTGTATTCTATAATATTCTATGCCTTTCTCCCCTCGGGTTTGATTTCATCTTCTACACTGATTTAGTTTAGTTTTGGAGTTCTATATTTGCTTAAATCAACAGCGATTAGAAGATTGGTGAAGACTTTAATTTTAAAATCATGGTTCAACAACATGATTGTTAAAGTCATGACCCATTACACATAGGGAGTCAGGACTTGAGTACTGACTGGACGTAATTCTTTCAAATTAGGATAATGTTGACCAGGGGCGGAACCAGCTTCAATTTTGAGGGGGGGGCAAGTACAATACATAAGTTATTTAAAAAAATTAAGCAAGAAAAATAAAGAAAAAAAAATATAATTAAATTGTCATGAAAAATACAAAATAAAATATTAGAACTAAATTTGAAGAAATATATAGACATTTTAGGACAAGTTAGGACAAAAGAGTTTTTTAGGGGGGGCAAAAGTCATTTTTTAGGAGGGGCAAAAAAAATTTCTCTTTTAGATGCTTAATTTTAATATTATCTCATGTAGTTTAATAATATTTTAATCATATCAATCATATAGCAATCAAAGATACAATACATCAAAATAATAAACATGAAAGCTTACAACATGCTCTCTTATAGATGCTTAATGTTTGGAAGAATCAAATAAACAATATGATAGCTCAAAATAAACATAAGGTGATGCATTACTATAAACAGGTAAAAAAAGCATGCTATAGTCACTGATGATAAAATAATAGAATGAGCATACCGAGTCTTAAGAATGCATGTACCAATAATACTTCTTGAGTAAGGATTAAGGTAAACCATCACCTTCTTTCCTCTTTTAACACACTTAATCATAGATCTTAAAATGAGTAAATTTATAAGGATTCCTAAACCAAACTAGTAATTTTAAGTAATTATGACAATATGATTACAAGATTAAAGGACAGTGTATAAATAGAAATTATAATTCTAAATTTAGGCTTCTCTACCTATAACCCCAAAAAGAACTCTCCAAATATTTGGATTAAATCAACATAATAACTTACTTAAATATTAAAGACATGTTGAGTCAACTTCTCAGGCCAATAATGATTAAATTGCAAAAAATTCATACCAAAGCTATGATTCCCTAGCACAACCTGTATGAATGCATTAACACATTGATCAAATGGACAGTATCGACTCATACAGAAAAACAGAAAATATCCACTCTAATAAATGTGAGCTATTTTCAATAATAAACTCATCCTAACAAGAATTTTCAATCCATAAATAAGAGCTTTATTACATTTTAAATAATTAATTTGGTATTAATTTCACAATATTCAGCTGGAGGAATTATCAAATTGGTAAAATTTAGGGGCTGTTTGTGCGGGATTTGAACAGGATTTAGGGTTTAGGGGTTTAGGGTTTAAATCCTGCCAAACGGGATTTGCGGGGCTGTTTGGTATCGGATTTACAGCGGGATTTAAGTCGGATTTACGCTAAATCCAGCCAAACGGTTTTTTGTGCTCGCGTTAAATTCCGGCGATGGGTAAATTGCGGATTTAAGAATTTACGGCTTAAATCCCTCCGTTCGGCGGATTTATGGGATTTGGCCGAAGATGCGCGCGAAAGGGAAAAAGTTACCTTCACAGCTAGCGAGCTCCCGTTGTTGCTTCCGATGAAAATGTCGTAACTTCCGATCCGACAGGAAGGCAAAGTCGTCGAAGGAGCGAAGTCGAACAGCAACAAAGGAGTCGAAGAAACCACGCGCGCAATCTCTACACCCGCTGCGAAGCAATGACAGTAAAGAGAAGATGAAATATTTTAGTTATAATAAAGCATATAATATTAATTAATTTAATTTTGATTATCTTAATAAAGCAATTAATTAATGATAATTTAGAATATAATCGTACTCTAATTATTAATTAATTTATTTTTTATTATAAATTTATTAAAATTCAGTCAAATAAATTAAATATAAATACATTATTTTTTAATTAATAGATATATTAATTTTTTTAATTATAATTTAAGTAATCTAATAATAATTGGCAGTGATCAAATAGATTTAATAGATTCCAACAATCATATAAATATTTTAATTATAAAATAAACATTTAAATCATCTTACTATCTATATTCAGTATCTATCCAATCAAAATTTTACGAATTTATTAAATTCCAATTTTAGCATTTACAAATATTTATTTCCGAACAGTCCCTTAAATAATTAGAGTCAAATTTGATATCAAATTATTAATCAGATATGACAAAGCGATTATCAAACTAATTAATTATTACAATTAATCTAAAAATTATAATAATTAAAATAGCATATATACATAAGTTACAATAATTACATATATGAGTGTCAATTTTGGGTCACGTGTTGGGTTCAGGTTGAATCTGAACTGACTTGGAACTATTCGGGTTAACCCGACCCAACATGAAAAGGAGAAACTGGTCCACCGGAAGAAGAAGCGCAAATGGCAGGCCGAAGCAGGCGTGCGAGGGCATGCTAAAGGATTCTCTACCGGAGGAACTGAAAGAAGAAGAACGGCAGGCCGACAGACGATCACGTCATGCTGGCGGAGGGCAGTGCTGTTTTTTCGACAATTCGTTCGACAAAAAAAAAAAAAAAAACTCGATGATGCCCTGGCGGAGGGCAGCGTCGGGACGACAAATGCAACAACAATGTGGCATTGCAACCAGGGGTGTCAATTTCGGGTCACAAGTCAGGTTCGGGTCGAACCCAGAACTGACTCGACACTATTCGGGTCAACCTGAACCCGACCCGTTTTTACAAACGGGTTGATTTACCGGACCCGAACCCGACCCGCTTCGGATTCGGGTCAACCCGACCCGACCCGCAAACACGGCAAGGTTGGGATCATCTTCAGCGCGGCAGCAGCGGCAGCGGGCAGCGGTGTCCAGGGCCACGACGTCCGGCGTTCAGCGGCTGAGCGGCATCCGGCGGCACGCGGCAGCAGCGTCTCGGGCAGCGGTCTACCGGTCACGCGAAGCGGGCACTGGGAAGCTGTCACGGCGTCACGCGATGCGCTGGTTTGACGCGAACGAAGCGACCGCGGGCAGCCGGACCTCGGGCAGCGGTCACGCGGGGGGAAGCCCGAAGCCGGACCGCGGGCAGCAGGGCAGCCGGTCACGCCTCACGCGGGATATTCGGTCAGGGGGCGGTAATTCGATTTTTTTTTAAATTAAACGGGTTGGCGGGTTGACCCGGCAACCCGCCGGGTCAACCCGAACCCGACCCGTTTTTTAAACGGGTCAATTTCTGGAACCCGAACCCGACCCGTTTTGAAATCGGGTCGGATTTTCGTGTCGTGTCAAATATTGACACCCCTAATTGCAACTATCGGACGCGACGAAGCCCTAACGCGGTGACACTCTAACAAGACGCGATGGACAGACGAGTCCCTAACCGCGACATGACGCGACGAGATGGCCTAACAGGTCAAAAATGGGTTGATTTCAGGTTTTCGGGTCAAACCGAACAAAAAAATTTAGAGTTGTATTCGGATCAAATTTTGACATCTCTATTTACAGAATAGATGGGATATTCGTGAATCGATTTTCTTTGACAATAACTTATTATCTTCTAAATGATTTTTTTTAATTATAAGGTTTAAAATTTCTTTGAAGGCTTCATTTAAAATGCATCAGTCTTTTAATTGGCAGGTAGGTTTAGTTGGCCAGCGGGCCTAAGCAATAAGGCCAGGATTTTACAAGAGACGTAGAAGAAGAGATGGTAGGCTTTGGAGCGTTATGGGGTACTCGCGTATTACATATAGTGAAGAGGAACGACTCGCCGGGGTTGCTATGGAAGAAGATAAAGCTCACGACCACCCGTAAGAACAACGCAAAGAAGCGGCTTCGCCGCGTCTGGCAGGTGCATATTTGAACCTTGTTTCTTTCTTTACAGTTCGAGGGTTTAAACGGACTAGGGTTTCTGAGCTTAATGGAGGTTTCTTGAATTTCTATCGAAAAAAAAAAGAACATTCGAAAGGAAGGGAATTGTAGGTTTGACCTTTTATTCCATTTTAATGTTTCCTTTTTCATGTTTAATAAGTTGTCGATTGTTTAGCAAGGCTAGTTTTATGCTCAGGAAAGTGCTTACCTGCAAGGAAGAAAAGATTTTGTAAATGAAAGCCTTTGGTCTCATTTTTCCTATATGATTTGTGGGGATTTGGCGAGTTATAGGTGTTGGCTGTTGACTGACATGTCTATCAGGACATGTGCCCACTATAATAAGCGTTATATGATTATCTGTTGTCTTCTAATTGGAATGCCTGGTTTAGTATTTATTCTCGTGCGAATGTGTAATTAACATGTTTCGTTCATTTCTGGCTATAAAAATGCTATGTATTTTTTCTTATTATTTAATGACCTTTGTCCATTATCTGAATAGGGGAACGAAGTTTTTTGGTTCAAGAAGTGATGCAATGGTTCATTTTTCTTTCCTATTTGATAATGGTACCAATGAATTGGTTGTCCCTGGGTTTATGAAGTTATAAATCTCTAGAAAGCTATATTTACCACTTGATGTAGAGATTTGGCAATGGGTACAACAAGTTTTATTCAGTTTGAAACATGTATAGGAAATCCTAAGAATCAATAGAGATAAATGGCTTAAGAGATTTTAGGATGGAATGGAATTCAGTTGCAAAGGCCATTTAGTTATATTCCTTTTTGGCTAAAGTTGATGATTTAGGAAGTAGCAAGTGCTGAAAATACGAAAATACCATAAAAATGTATTTAATGCAATAAATGTGAGTAACATCACAATTTTAGTTTCGAATGCATGCTTAACTAGCAAAACAAGACTTAGTTTTCTGGGCAAGGTCTTAGTGGCTTGTTCACTTCCTTGTGATTTTCATTACTAAGCATTCTTAGGAGGGTACCTTGCCTTAACAGGATATGTAGTCAAAGAGGAATCTTGTTTTTCTTGGAGAAATGGGTTATATTAATTCAAATATGACAGGTGATTTAGTCTTTTATGATGTTAATTGACTTGGAGTGACATGGAAAGAGGATTAGGAGTCGAGGGAATAAAGTTGTGTTAGGATATTGACTTAATAATATTTTCAAGATAAGCACAAAATTCTAAACACACAATTTTAGAAAAACACAAATTATCATTTGTTTTTGGATAAAAATAAGCTAAAAATTTGTTGCAATTTTTATTATCATGGATCATCTCCAAATAAATATTTAGAAGAAAGAAATGAGAAGCTCAGGTGTGCTTAGGAGCTGTTAGCTATTGATGAGAAATATAAAAAAGGGGCGAGAAGAAGAGAAAGAAAACTTATTTGGTGCCTCATTCAAGTAGCATTAAAGTTAAAATCTTATTTGGTCTATATATTTTATGTGTATTATCTCTTTGTGCGGTTCTTATGTTTTTACAAGGTATCAGAATGTTTTTTTTTTTTTAATTTGTTTGACTTGAGAGCTTTTTGGTGTATCTTTGTAGTTAGGTGGGTGTACTTCAGTTCGAGGAAGAATATTTTCTTGTGCCCTATTTATTTGTACTACTATAATAACTTCCTGTTAGTGGATCAATTTCTCTCTTATTTCCCATGGATATAGGTCAGGTGTCTAAATGAGTTGAGTCAAGCTTCAGTTGCCTTAAGCTTGAGCTTAAATTTGACAAATAAACAAGGTTTAGGTGGCACTTCTATTCACCATAATGTTAATAAGTGCTTGACATAGCTATTTGAGATTGAAATCATCATGTATGAGGGCTTTTGAATTTTGAAGGAGTCACCTACAATTAATGTTCTCAACATCTACGCATACAGTTACAAGGAAAACATTCCCATAATTCAATAATTACCACATGTATAAGTGAATTGATACTAATCAACAATTAAGAGGCTAGGATGGGCTGCACTATTATCTCTTGGACACCATCTATTATGGTGTTTTTACCTTTAGGGTGTAATAATCAGCAATTAAGAACATACTCTGTGATGAGGTCATCGATAGGAGATTTCGGCGCGTCTATCAGAGACAACCACGGAGATCGACGGCCATGATGGAGAACATCTATTATTGATTTTATTTGTACTAGCAGTTTATATGTTATGCATTTATTTTCTTAGTTTTCCCATTTTACCCCTGAGGGTATTAGTTGCTCTTGTAGCCCCAAGGGCATTTTAGACTTTTGCATCTACTTTTATTTGGAGCCTATTTATATGGCCCCTTGTATCTTGTATGAGATTATTGGATTATTGAATGAAAATTGTGTTTTGTGTTCTCTTTGTGAGTGCCAAGATTTGGATCTCTCTGTGAGTTCCATTAGAGATCTCTTAGTGAGTTCTCGAAATCGTTACATGCTACCCTCATCTTCTCTACCTACATCTCCCGCATACAATACGCAACCGTGAGAAGGAGCCGAATTTTCGTGAGCAATTTTCCTCCTTGGAGCCCAACCGCCGGCCACCCTAGGCCCGCCGGCCGACCACCTTGCCGCCGGCCACCCTCCCTCTCCACCACTTCTCCCCTTCTCTCCCCCTCAACTCCTCATTGAAATTTGATTTTCAAATTTCACTACTTTCCAAATTGGGAAATTTTATTTTTGGAAAGTTTTTGAAAATCAATCCAAAATAAAAATTACATGAGAGTGGATTTATTTTCAGATTTTCCTAGTCATCAAATCCTACTTGGAAACCCCCTTCCTCTCTCCCCCAATTCCCTCCCTCTCTAGCCATGCCGCCGGCCCCCTATGGGGAATCCCATTAATTGCTCAATTAATCCCCCCAAATCCTATTTGAAATTCAAATTAGGATTGAAATTTTCCTTCCACTCATCTTAAAACTGAAATAATTTCAGTTTTATTTCCCCTAATCCCCTCTTCCTACCGCTGGCTCTCCCATAACCTCTCCCCAATTGAAACTTTCAATTAATGCATTGATTACATTAATTGGAATTTCAAAATCCCTAATCTTTCCCTCCTAATTTCACAAAACTGAAATTAAAATTCCAGTTTTGTTCTCAACCAGCCCGCCCCTCTCCTTGCTCTACCGCCGGCTCTCCTCTTCCCTCTCCAAGCCGCCGCCCCACTCTCCCTCCGTTGGAGACCTTTCTTGCAGCGACCACCCGGCTCCACTTGCAAGAATGCATGGCCGAACCCGAGTGGAACTTCGGGTTTGAGTACGATAACAACGGAAGGGTCAACATCCTCCGATCACAGTTCTTCGACGTCGGCTTTGACTTAGACGACACCGTCGAAGAATACTTGGACCGGATCTTGCCGACGCTAGTAGATTCCATCGACGAACACTTCTCCGTCTACACGTGGATTATCAAAGGTCGATCTACCGTGCCCCCTCCGCCTCCGAGATCCTTCTCCACGGCGACGTTCCTTGGCACCTCCATTTTAGTGGCAACCTCGATGCTAGTCTGGACAATCTTCTGCCGATCAACCTAGTCTCCGTAGGAAAGAGAGTAAAGGTCTCAAGGTGTGAACAACTCCGTATTAATTGTTGGATTTTTATTTACTATTCGTAGCCTTATGTTTTCCTTTGCAATTGTTTAAATAGTTTGACTATCTTGTTGACATTTCTATGCCTAGCAAATTGAACATCATGAATTTCTTGTAATCGAATTAACTTTGATACATGACTATATAATTGGTTGAGCTAGAATTTAATTCTTTTTTAATTCTTGGGTAACTCCATCCATGCATCACATCATTTTGGTTTCAGAGCATGGTTACCATGCTTGACATGCATAGAAAGCATCCTAGGGTTTAGTTCCTTGCGGTAATTCAAGAATTTCATGCATATCATTGCTTAGATAAATTATTTGTCACTGTTTTGTTACTGTTTTTGGCATTTCCAGCAAGCATATAGCTGAACTAGGACATTCTAGCTAGCATTTTAGTGTTGGCCTCTTGTTTGGTAGATTCCTAAATGTCTGGAACAACTTCGGCTTGATTTATCCCTGCTGTCCTCACAATCCTGCAGCTGCTTTTTACTGTTTAGGGAGTTGAAACACTTGTTTTGGCTGCTGCCATTAATTCCTGCAGTGTCTACAGTTCGTGGGAGTTACTAACTTAAGTCCTAAGTGTTGTCCACACATTAGGAGTCACTTAGAATAAGTTTCCAAGTTGTGTACTGTTGCTGTCAACTCAAAATCTGCACTTGTTAGAGACTTATAGTTGACCGGAAAGTTGTCCTAGTTGTTGTCCCCACTTAGCTTCCAACCTTAATCTTGCTAGATGCGTACCACCTTGTGTTAGTTTGCTGTCCTTTGTTTTCCTGCAGTAGTTAGGAGCTTTAGGAACCTCCTCCCTTAGCTTATACTTGCTGCCCACCTACCCAACTCTTCCCCGAGAAACCCCTAGACTTTCCCCATGGACCCGCAGCATCTCCAAGCTACCCTGGACCTTATTTTGGGACAGCTGGGCACCGTTACTCAGCAAATCCGCAACACCCAAACCGATCTAGCTGACTTTAGGCGCCACACGAGTGACCGATTAGATAATATCGAGTGTAACGGGAATCCTGCGATCTATACTCCATCGAGACCTCACTCACCTTATGGCGAGGACAACCGACCCGATCACGAACACCCGCGAGATCCCGGACATTTTCAAGACCATTACCAACGCAATCCAAGGCCACATCAAGAGCCCATAGGGGACGACAACACTTGGAGAGACAACGACGCTCAATTATTGAAAAACATTAGGATTGATGCCCCAACGTACGACGGGACCCTTGACCCTCAAGTTTTCCTAGATTGGCTCAAGTCGATGGATAGCTACTTTAAATGGTACAACATCTCTGAAGCAAAGAAAGTCAGATTCGCTGAAATGAAACTCACGGGTCGAGCCAACCTTTTCTGGACCAACTTGGAGAACATGCGTGAATCTCGGGGAGAACATCCGATAAACGATTGGAGGACTATGAAACAGGAACTTAGGAGGAAATACTTACCACCGTCCTACTACCCTAAGCTTCTGGATAAGTGGAATCGGCTAACCCAGGGGAGCAAGTCAGTCAAAGATTACATCTCTGCCTTCGACGATTTCCTGATTCGTTGCAACGGCGAGAAATCCGCTACCCCAACACAGATCCTGTCTATGTTTAGAGCTGGCCTTCGGGAAGATCTTCGCACTGAACTGTTTGCTAGAGGAATAGACACACTAGAGGCCGCCTGCAGCCTGGTACTTGACTTAGAGGAGTCCGAAACCCATTCCCACACTAGGCAGTTTGACTCCCGACCCAACCCGTATCGCTCTTCCACCAGCCAGCCTCAAAGCCGACCCCCAAACTCGACCGGTAGCCGACCCGCTGCTAGTTCAGCCCCTCATCGTCCCGACCTTAAGGGTAAAGCACCTGAACGAGACACCCCGAAACCCAATTCTGGAATCAAATGTTATAGGTGTCATGAGTATGGGCACATTGACTCGCAATGTTCCAGTCCCTATAAGGTCACCATAATAGAAGAGGTTGATGACGACGAGGACGAACCTGAGACTGACTTAGTTACCATGTGGATGAAGAGGAAGATTCTTTTACGGAGGATGAACCTGTCACCCTGCAAGTCGTTAGATGTGCACTGTCCCAACCTAAACTGAGTGATGATTGGAGAAGAACAGCCATTTTTCATACCTTTACTAAGATCGGGGATAAGAACTGTAAGGTTATTGTCAATAGCGGAAGCTGCATCAACGCTGTCTCTTCAACGATGATTTCCAAGCTCAACCTTAAGGCCACACCTCACCCAAATCCGTATAAGGTCGCCTGGATTAACTCAACTTCCATGGAAATCAAAGATAGGAGCCTTATCCCGCTCGAGTTTAATGGATATCAGGAGAAGATTTGGTGTGATGTGTTGACAATGGATGTGGGCCAAATTATTCTTGGTCGTCATTGGCTGTTTGATAACGATGTCCACATTTATGGGAGAACGAACACCTGCGTGTTCGAGCACAACGGAAAGAAGATCAAGTTGATCCCCTCACAGCCTCGACCCGATAAGAGTGAAACTAAGGTTATTCCCCCTAAGCCTAATAAAGGCTTACACTTCTTAACTGCGAAAGAAGTGGACATGGAACTTCACCACGGGTCACCCATGTACGCCCTGGTAGCTAGGGAAGTGGACGATGATCATGAAGGGCAAGTCCCTGAAGAAGTAAAACCCTTTCTAGAGAAATTTGCTGATGTCTTCCCCGAGGAGCTACCTAACCAACATTTGGGACACTTGAAACAAGTATGTGAGATTTTGAGGAAAGAACAGTTATATGCGAACCCTCAGAAGTGTGTGTTTCTTACTGATAGCGTGACCTTTCTTGGATTTATAATCTCATCTCGAGGAATCTCAGTCGACCGCGAGAAGGTTAGAGCGATCAACGAGTGGCCATATAGGAAACCAGAACTCAGATCATAAAGTTCTCACAAAATGAGGGCGAAATCTCTGGGTAGTGTCTTATCTACAAACTCATCTGCCTTCCAAAATTTACTCCGGAACTTATTCCGTTAAAAATCCACCCGAAAAGATAAAGCAACAATCGGGCGCTGGCCGGGGCCGAATTTTCGGAGCCCACATTCTTATCTCTTAGAAAGTTTTTATTAGAGTTTGAAACTTCTTTCAAGAGATTCTTGGTTCATGGAGGTTGGGTATCATTTCATCTTTAGGAGCATCCTAAATTATGGCTTCCTCTTAAGTTATTATTCAATCCTGCAAATGTAGAACTTCTTACATTGAGTGTATTAGTTTGTTTGTCGTTTTTTGTGATGTCTTCTCTTTGAGCTTGTTAAAATTGATGTGGCATTGGCTTTTTTTTCTTTCCAATCTGAATTGGCAAGAGGATGACTCTTCAGGTTTCTTGTTTAGCAATGGAGGCTTATCCACTTATGACAACTCTTACTCTATTGGTCTTTTGAAACATTCCTTTTTTTTTCTTCCTTAAAAATATCTTTGAGTAGCTAACTAGCTATAGATACACGTACGTGGTCTTGATCACTCTTTGCTAGGCTTTGCTTTGGTGGAGTTAATTTTGATGATTGAGTTTTGGTACATTATTAAATTCGACAACAGTGTGTTGGAGATGGGCTATTTGTCTGGCTCCTTAGTCAACTTCCACATTTGCATGTTACCTGATTTGCGTAAGGTAGAAAAAATATGGCTTCTTCTTTAATAGTGTGGACCAACATCAATAGGAATTTCTGTCTTGCATTGCTAATTCTACCTATTTGCACTGCTATTTGTTACTAAATCTGACATCAACATGCATTAGTCCTTTTAAAAAAAAAAAAAAAAAGCCTTTCCTTTTTGATCTAACACTTAGAATGTCACAGAAATAATACCATATTCTTAAGATGAAGGTTTGAATTGTCAATAATGACTTGGAAGATATTTGTTGAACCACCTTTTATATCTTCCCTCAATTTAATCATTTGCAATTGCAAACTTCAAGTGACATTAGTGATCAATCTTAATTTCTGTCATTCCTTTAATCCAACTTAAAGGATATGAATTGGGATGAGTTATGGCATCCAACCTTAATTTATGCGCCTAATTGATAAAAAATGAGATTTTTTTTTATTGCCATTGTTGATGATGACATTAATCACCTCTTTCTTGACCTCATCTTTAGGATGAATAAATCCTCTTACATGCCCACATTATGTGACGACCCTGGCTATATCCTTCTCTGTTGCCATTAGAGGTAGAGAATGGGGCCTTCTTGCCCATTGGACTCAACAAAATGTAGTCCATTACAGCAATATATAATTTTTTTTCCTCCATTGTCTTGCTTTTTTAGGAAGGTGTTCAAGTTGTAGCTTCCAACTTTTTTAATTGATGTGACCAATTATTTTTCTGTGATCATAGAACATTCTGGAAATATTTGTATTTTTTCTTCTTTCTTTTGAAGAAATAAGATCCTCTTTAGATGGTTCTTGGGTCTTCTCTGTTTAGCTTTGTTTCTTGCGCTCTATGACTGTTTCCATCTTATTGGTTTGATTGAGATTGGTGATTGGGGAAGGCAAAATTCATGTGCAATTTGAAAATAAAGTTCTGATATCTACTTCATTAAAGTTTATACATCCCAAAGATTTATTTCCAACTTGATCATCTAATATAGAAACTCTAGGTATTTACTTACAAATTGTCCTTTTTGTTGCCTCAAAATGGGCACTTCTTTCATTGATCTTCCACATACCCCATTGGGTAAAAGTCTCACCATATTAACTCCTTGAACATTCTCCAATCACTTTTAAATCAACATCCTTTCATGTTAGGGCATGATGGCTTAACTTCAGTCACTCGAATGCTACTTTATCATGGGTGTTATATTCATACAAGGTCAAGTCTAACTAGTTGATCGATGCATCCAGCTTTTCAACATTAATTGCTTTATTCCTATCACCCCCATAGTAAACCCTAAAGAAAAATCTGTGCATTTTTCTCAAATCTGTATACAGCGACACAAAAATATTGAAAAAACTATACTTCTTGAATATCTTTTTGAAGTTTGGTGCAGCGGCAAATAGTAGAAGAGAATGAGCTGAAGGGAAGGGCAATGGAACAGTAGAGTTCCTTGCAGCTAATTGGTATTACTGTGTTGAAAATAGATAAGCTGAGCTTTTTTTACCAAGCTTCTACAGCCATATAAGCTAAACAAAACGGAAACCGAAATTAGAAAAAGCAGCTGAAAAGTAACTAGTCTTAGGCATAATAGAAAAAGGGAATTCTCAGAGAATAAGGGGTAGTGGAGGTCCTCTTAGCTTCCAGAGCTCCGCCAGAGAAGTGTAGCCTATCTGATGTCCGCATCAGTCCTTCCCTGGCTCCGAAAAACCCGACTCCGACGAGGGGGTAGCAGGTTGTGCATCATCAGGAGGATGGAAACTGTATAAGTCTGCAACGTTGAAGGTGGACGCGGTGTGAATATCTGCGGGTAAATCAATCATATAGGCATTGTCGTTGATCTTGCTAAGTATAGGGAAGGGCCCTATCTTTCTGGGACAAAGCTTGGAATACGTTCCCTGCGGGTAACGCTCTCGCTGCATCCGATGCATTACTAGATCTCCCACGTTGAATGACTTAAACCGGCGGTGGCTGTCAGCATGTTGCTTATATTTGTAATTGGCCTTTTGCAGATTTTCCTTGACAGTCCGGAGAGTATCCTGAATTTCACTAATTGTTTTGCCGGCTAAAGTTTTGCTGCCTTTAGGTAGAATGGCGAGGTCTACCAATTGGTTGGGAATTTTAGTGTAGACTACCTCAAGTGGGAATAGTCCAGTAGATCTATTGAAGGACGCATTATAAGCAAACTCCGCATGACATAGCATTTCTTCCCATTTCTTGTGATTTTTCTGCACCAAATATCTCAGCATGTTCCCGAGCGTGCGATTGACCACTTCAGTTTGGCCATCGGTTTGTGGATGATACGCCGAGCTGAGTTTGATGTCGGTATTAAGCCTCTTCCACAACTCTCGCCAGAAATGGCTCACGAATTTCACGTCTCGGTCGGACGTGAGGCTGCGCGGCACCCCATGTAGTCGGACTATTTTTTTGAAGAAAAGTTGTGCTATATTTAACGCGTTGAAGGTTTTCTTACAGGGGACGAAGTGCGTCATCTTCGAGAAGCGGTCGACCAGCACCATGATAGAGTCGGATCCCCTCTTCGTCCGCGGTAAGCCCAACACTAAATTAAGTGATAAATCTTCCCATATAGAATCGGGAATGGGCAGAGGAAGATAAAGTCCGGTATTTTGGGCAGTACCTTTGAATCGTTGACAAACGAAACACTTTTCAACAAATCTCGTGACATCACGTCGTAAGTGCGGCCAAAAGAAATGTGATTGTAGCAGCTTTATAGTCTTATCCCTTCCCAAGTGAGCTGCCAGACCTCCACAATGCAGCTCTCGGATTAATTGAGGACGCCATGAGGAATCCGGAATACATAGACTATTCCCTTTGAATAAAAACCCCTGCTGTAAGGAATAGTCAAGTTTTGGGTGTCCGGTTTTGTAAACTTCCCATATTTTTGAAAAATCCTTGTCTGAGGCATAGAGCTCTTGCAACGTTTGTAGCCCCGTAATCTCTGTTTGCAAACGGACCAGTAAAGTGGAACGTCTACTCAACGCATCAGCGACTCTGTTACTCGGCCCCGCCTTATGTTTGATAACGAAAGTGAATCGCTGAAAGAAAACTATCCAGCGAGCATGCATCCTGTTAACATTCTTCTGGCTGTTAATATACTGCAGAGCGTGATTGTCGCTACATAAAATGAAATCGCAGTGCAACAGATAGTGTTCCCATTGTTTTAGGGCGCGGAGAACTGCGTATAATTCTTGCTCATACGTCGACCAATTCTGGCGGGATGCACTTAATTTTTCGCTGAAGTATTCCATGGGCTTCCCGTCTTGCGATAGAACAGCTCCAACTCCTATAGCAGAGGCATCTGTATCAACCTGGAAAGGCTTGTCGAAGTCGGGAAAGGCCAAAACTGGTGCAGAGCTGAGAGCAGCCTTTATCAACTCATAACTCTGTTGTTGATCCCGCCCCATGAAAATTTTGAGGACTTTAAACAATTGGTGATGGATGTCGTGATCTCCCCGAATCCTTTGATGAAACGCCGGTAGTAATTGGCCAAGCCATGGAAGCTCCTCACTTCCGTGATAGACTTGGGCGTCGGCCAGTCCTGGATGGCGGAAATCTTCCGGGGTGATGTCTTGATTCCGTCAGAGGACAAAACGAAACCCAGGAATTGAATTTCAACTGCGGCAAAAACACACTTATCTAAGTTGATAAGCAATTGGTGGTTACGGAGCGTTTCAAAAATGGATTGCAGCTGGATTAAATGATCAACAAAAGATGAGCAGAAAACAAGTATATCGTCAAAATATACAACACAGCACTTATCTAAGTAAGGTTTGAGGACGTCGTGCATTAGCCGCATGAATGTGGAGGGGGCGTTGCAAAGCCCAAACGGCATAACTCGCCATTCGAATAAGCCCTCGACCGTCTTGAAAGCGGTCTTCCATTCATCTCCGGGACGAATGCGGATATGATGATAACCGCTCCGGAGATCTAACTGGGAGAAAACAGTGGCTCCCGAGAGTTTATCGAGGAGATCATTGATCCGGGGAATGGGAAATTTGTACTTGATGGTGATGCGATTTATTGCGCGACTGTCTATGCATAGTCGCCATTGTCCGTCTTTCTTTGGAAGGATGAGCGCCGTAATGACACAAGGACTAAGGCTTGGTTGGATGAACTGTTTTTGCAACAATTCTTGGGCAATCTGGCTCAAGATCATATGCTCCTTAGGACTCATTCTGTAGTGGGGATGGTTCGGTAACACTGCGCCGAGGACAAACTCAATCTGATGCTGTAGCGACCGGAGGGGAGGTAGAGAAGGTTGCAATTCCAAAGCAGTCACATCTTTAAATTCCTGGAGTAAGGCTTTAATGGATTGATGAATCACATGTCCCTCTTCCCTAGCATGGTCTTCTACCACAAGCGCCAGCAAAGTTTGTTGGTCATCCTGGCTCTTCAAGAGAGTTGGGCCAGACACAACACTAGCAAAGATGAGGCTGTGAGTGGACGATGGTGAAGGTGCTGCGGTACTTGTGGGTAGTAGTTTAAGCTGTTTTTCTTTACACTCAATAGTATACGTGTTGGCTCGACCGTCATGCATTGCCCCATTGTCGTATTGCCAAGGCCTTCCCAAAATGAGATGACAGACGTCCATGTCTATGACATCGCAAGTGACATGACATAAGTAACTTTTGCCAATTGAAAAGGTCACGTTGCATAGGTCAGTCACAGTAAATTCCAATCCCTTCTTAATCCACCCGATTTTATATGAATTTGAATTTTTTGTGACTTTGAGTTGGAGCGCATGTACCAACCCTCGAGAGATAATATTCTCCGTACACCTGCTGTCGATCACGACATCACAAACCTTTCCATTAATGGTGCATTTGGAACGAAATAGGTTGTGTCGCTGATTATTAATTGATGTCCTTGGGGCAATAAGTAGCTTCTCAACCACGTAGAGCACGGATTCCCCGCTGTCCCCTTCCACCTCTTCGCAAGCTTCGTCAGCCTCCAATTCATTTCCCTCCAGTTCGCCTTCTTCGTCCCCTTCGATGAATTGAGCTTGATGTCGGGAGGGACATTCATTAGATTTATGCCCCAGTTGTAAGCATATAAAGCATTTAATGTTGGACGGTTTGGCATACGGATTATCTCGGCCTCCAGTAACCCACGGTCGGAAAGGTAATTTGTCTTCTCCTGTCAATTTCACTTCTGATGGCCTCACAGGATTCGAGCTATAAGCGAGATCCTTGGCTTGAGTTCCTTCGGTCTTATAATTACCGGGATTAGCCTCAACGAAGGTCCTACGAGCAGCTATTGGCTTATACGATCTTTGCAATTGGGCCTCGGCCTTAAGAGCGAAGTTCACTGCCTGGGAAAGTGTCCACACCGAATTGAGTTCCAGTCTGTCCTGAATTCCTTCCTTCAAGCCGCGGTGTAACGTGCGACGAGTTGATTTTCCGATTCCAAAAGATTATTGCGGGCGCTGAGCCTATAAAACTCCTCTGTATACTCACTGACCGAGCGATTTTCCTGCTTGCAGTGCTGGTATTGAATGTACAGGAGCTGCTCGAAATCCGTGGGTAGGAAATGCTGCCTCAACAACTGCTTCATGCGGCTCCAGTTTGGCACAGCTCCTCTGCCTTCTTGTCGACGGCTTTGGAGTACCTGCATCCACCAGGCGCTCGCTCCCCCTTTTAAGCGGCAGGCAACATACTTTACTTGTTTGGCCGGCGAGATTTCCATGTATTCGAAGAAATTTTCGACCGCCGCTTCCCAATCTAAATAGTCTTCGATATGCAGTCTCCCTTCAAAAAAATGAATATCAAGTTTAATGCGCAGACCTTCGTGTTCAGCTCTCATCGAACGTGGCCTTCTCAACCTATCTGCTCTCGGTATCGGGAATTCCTCCTCCACATCTGATGGTTCTTCTTCCGAAATGGCTTCAAACTCTGAATATGTAACTTCAGGGCATATAAGAGGACCCCGTCTCGGAAGGGTCTCTCCCCTCAACGGTCTTCTGGGCGCCGGTATGGTTGCCGGAACTGCCGGGTGAGCTACTGGATTGGTAGCCACCCTTACCTGCTGCATTTCATCACGCATTTCGTCTGCGAATCATGCAAAGTTATTGATGAGCTCCTCCAATTGCTTGGACGTTTGCTTTTGGGTTTCCCACAACGCCTCCAAGCTCCGATCGCCGTCGGTCCTGGGTCGGCTACTCTCCGCCATTGACGCCGGCACTAGCTCTGATACCAGTTTGGTTCAGCGGCAAACAGTAGAAGAGAATGAGCCGAAGGGAAGGGCAATGGAACAGTAGAGTTCCTTGCAGCTAATTGGTATTACTGTGTTGAAAATAGATAAGTTGAGCTTTTTTTACCAAGCTTCTACAGCCATATAAGCTAAACAAAACGGAAACCGAAATTAGAAAAAGCAGCTGAAAAGTAACTAGTCCTAGGCATAACAGAAAAAGGGAATTCTCAGAGAATAAGGGGTAGTGGAGGTCCTCTTAGCTTCCAGAGCTCCGTCAGAGAAGTGTAGCCTATCTGATGTTTGCATCAAAGATGAACTAGATGATGACTTATAATTACTATTTGATTCTTTGAAATATGCCGAGTTTGAATCTACGCCTATATTAACATATATTCTTGAATGTACATCTAAACAAAATGCAAAGCCTAAGGGGCTGTTTGGATGCAAGATTAGAGCAAGTTTTAAGCTTGATTGAGGGTAAAGCCTATCAAAAGTAAAAAAATGGAACATTTAAATCCTACGGTTCCCTAAATCACATTTTCATTTCATTTTGTTGAAAATTTCAAATTTATCATATTTGTAGTTCGGCGAATTTAACTTTTTACCACGCAAAAATGAAGAGAACAAGTTTGTGTCCCTCTTGTCGAGTGGCGAGTTTCCCTAACCATTATCATATCCTCTCGTGCTCCATAACCCATAGCCTTATATTCCCATCCCGCCCAGTCGCTACTTATTCATGTATAGCTGCGTAAATCCTATTCTCACATCTCCTCATCCTCCACCTGTCAATCTTACTCAGCAGCCCCCCTGTTTGCGCGTGGTTTGGTACTCTAGGAGTCGTAGCTATTTCAATTGTGGAGGCTGAGTGGATTTTGTATTTCTTTCATGAATTATTCATTGTTATCAATTGAGATGAAGAGGCCGGGCTGAGCTTCTTATTGTTAAATATATTGCTATAAGGTGCTGAAAAGTGAGAGATCTGAGAAATTGAGGGAAGCTCAAGTGGGTAAGGATTTTTTTTTTTGTCTACAATTTTTGAACTTCCTTTTTTAGCAACTTTTGTTATCCTTGTTAATGGCATTGGTTAGAGTAACAATTCATATGAAGGTATTCTATTCACTAAAATGAGTAAATTATGAAGGTGGAAACAATTAATTTCTCAAAAGTTGAGTTAGTAGATCAAATCATCTGGTAGGATTTTAGATATTGTGTGTTGCTTTTGCTCCGTACTTTGAATGAAATTTAAGATGATGGTTTCTAATGGAATTAGAAGCAATTAATTTTAGCTATTTTATAAAGCTCAATAAGTTTTGATTGATATTTTGTTTTAATTGTATTTCATTTGACTAAAAAAAAATTCAATTTGTTTCTATTTTTCATCTTATTGGATATGATTTTCTTGCTGTTGTGCAGGTTTATTTTGATTTCAGGAGTAGATGTATTTATTCCAATTGCTGTTATTTCATTATAATTTTTTTATGCATAAATGTTTTATGAATTAATCTCCTTCAATGTTGAATTATGTTGCCCTACAGTTTCACAAGATTTAGCATCTATTATGCCAGATATTTTTCAGTATTTACACACTTCGAATTTACTAAATCCAGATTTGTCAGGATTTATTAAATCCTGCTTGTAGCTAAAAAACTCCTAAATTTGAAGTTGAGTTTGAATCAATATCTCTATTAAAAAGTAAGCTTACAACTTAAAGTAAACTGGCAATTGCATTTGAACCTTAATTACATCTTAATTAAGGATCTTTAACTCCCAATAAAAATTCAGTCTATTTGCCACTTTGAAACCTGCTAGGAAACACTTGAAGATATCAAGTAAATTCTATCAATTTCAGAAAAACAGCGAGAAAACTCTTCCAAACTTCAATGAAAAAAAAATAATAGTTTTTATTGCAATAATCAAAGATATGACAGGAACATATCAAGATACAGTCGATTCTCAGTTTGAGAGGAGGATCTATCTCTCCCAAATCTCTAGACGCTGCTAGAGAAAAAAAAAAAAACTAAGAGATCTCAAATTTCAATCAAATTCAAGATGTCCTAATCCTAGTAAAACATATTACTTAATATTATGATAATTTTTATAATAATGGATAGAGAATGCACCATTGTATTGGATAATTGCAAAAGTAAAATGATAAACTTGTTGCATGGATGGTTCTTGCTCTAAATGATTTGTGAAAAGTAGGTTTAACATTAGGTAGCCATGCAACATTTAAATAGAAAAAATAAAAAATGGGAATAATTGGGATAATTCTAATGATGGCGAAACAACAGCAAACCAAAAGACGTCATAAAAATATAATTTTAGGTTGCTTCTTTTGTCTTTTAAAAATTTATATAAATATTTATCATCCAAGCATACTTAAAAACATATATTCGTATTATGAGCTAAAGGAAGAAAATTAGCAAACTCTTCCACCTACTTAAGGGTGGAGCATGGCATAAGTGGTAATGTTCATGTTTTCATCAAGCACATTTTGCTGTGTCTGCTCTTTCGATGGTATTTTGAGGTTTTTACTGCTTTTTATCATTCAATTTTTTCCCATGCATTTTGTTTTCTATTTGAAAAATCGGAATTGTGCAATCAATTTTCTGGTAATTAGTATATAACATTTTTATCTAATCGGAGTTGTACAGTTTACTGGAATGTATGCCCCTTTTGCCCTTTTCAGACCCTCCTTTATTCACATGACATTGCGTTTCTTCATATTTGTTTTAATATTCAAAAATATTAGAAGAGCATGTAAAAAATTTTAAACTACTACTTTAAGGTTTCGTTTGGGACGACTTTTTTATTGCTTCTTAAAGTAACTTTCTAGTACAAAAATTTTAATTTTTTATACTAGAAAGCTGCTTTAAAGAAGCAATAAAAAAGCTGTCCCAAATGAAGCCTAAAAGTGTGTTTGCTTTGTAATATATTATTAGTGTTCAAATTTAGAAAATATTAAAATTGAGAATTATGAGTTTAGAAATATTTTACCAAAACAGGAGGGTCATCTGACTAAACCATAACTACATTGTGGGACTCGGTTTAAAGCAGCAGCAGGATCCTTAGACCAAACATTAAGTTCATTGTGTGACTTAGGTTTCATTTGGGATAATAGCTTTTCAACTCTTTTGTGTTGGAAAAAATTGACAATAAAAATAATGTTTGCTTGAATAACAATTTTTATAAAATTTTATCTTTAAAATGTTGTTTTTTGAAAAACATATTTAAAATTATGATTAAAAAAAGAGCTTTTAAAAGTATAAGCTATCCCAAACAAAGTCTTAGCTCAGCTTATGACATATCAAATCCTTAAACATCAGAGTAAACATGAAGGGGTTTCATATTGTCTAGGCGGGCTATTGAATAACAATGCTTTGAGTTGCTAGCTATCAATTAAATTTTGGCTACCTTACATGATAATACAAAGCCAATTTGTTATTAAAAATTTCGAATCTATTATTTAAAAATAAAATTGTACATTGGAACTTTTAATAATGCATGAGATCTAATAGTAGTTTTCATTTCGAGTAAAATGATCATTAGAGAGAGATGTTCTAAAAAAAATTGAAAACCTCTGCATTTCCCTCAGGCTCTATTTGGACTGATGGAGAGTGAGGAAATGAAATGAAATCCCGACAAATATGGACTAATTATGAATCTGCAATCACTGATTTATTTTTCAACTTTGTCTACTTTGCTTTCAGTCAAGTTCTTAGCATCCAAGCACAATAAAACATTCAAGGATAACAATAATTTTAGTTTGACTTAGCATCCAAACACAATAAAAAAGTCAAGGATTGCAGTGGTGTTGGGGGGAAACGGACATGAAGTAATTATAGAGAAGAGAGAGCATTTTATAAAGTACACCCTCTTTGTTTAGATAGATTGATCTTTAGAAATAGAATGAAAAAATATATTAAGGGTGTCAAAATGGGTTAACAAGTCGAGTTTGGGTCTGACCTAAATTTAAATCCTTTTTAATAAACAGTTCAAAATGATATAACTGAACCAAATGGCAACCCAAATGATCCATACTTGACCCAATAACCTAGTTTGATTAAAAATTTAATAAATTGTTAACTATATTTAGATAATTTGATAAAAAAAAATAAGGAGATTATACCATCAAGCAAAAGAATACAACAACAACAACATCAAGCCTTTGTCCCACTATGTGGGGTCGGCTACATGAATCCTTTTTCTCCATTGTGTCATGTTAAAAGTCAAATTCTCGTTTAAATCTAATAAAGAAAGATCATTTCTAATATTTTTAACCAAGTATTTTTTAGGTCTACCTCTAACTTTCTTAACATAAGTCAAATCTAATACCTCTACTTTCCTAATTGGGTCATCGAAAGGCCGCCGTTTTATGTGACCAAACCATCTAAGGCGACTCTCTATAATCTTATCTTCCACTGGCGCTACTCCAACCTTTTCATATAAATGCTCATTTCGTATAGTATCTCTAAGGGTAAAGTCACTCATCCACTTGAGCATCATCATCTCTGCAACACTTAAGTTAGTATTATGCTTCTTTTTTAATGACCAACATTTGGCACCATAAAGCATTACAGGTCTCACCACCATCTTATAGAATTTTTCATTAAGTTTGAGGACTTTTATATCACACAACAAGCCCGATGCATTCCTCCACTTCAACCATCTAACTTAAATTCTGCTGATAATATCCCCACATATTTCACCATCACTTTGAATAATAGATCCAAGATATCTAAAACATGTACTCTTATTAATGACTTGATCGCCCAAAGTCACAATACCCTCACTAGGTCTATTACTACTAAAATTACCCTCCATTTATTCAGTTTTAGATCTACTCAAGCAAACACCTTTAGACTCTAAGGTTGACCTCCATAATTCAAGTTTACCTTCAACTCCCTCTCTAGTCTTATCAAGAATAAGAATATCATCAGCAAAAAGCATACACCAAGGTACATCCTCTTGCAAATGTCTAGTGAGAATATCCATGACCAAAGAAAAAAGATATGGGCTTAAAGATGATCCTTGATGTAATCCAACCGAAATAAGAAAATACTTGGTCAAACCACCTTGCTTTTCAAGAACTCTCCATAGCACTTCTTTTGGAACTTTATCATTTGTTTTTTCTAAATTAATAAATATCGTGTGTAGATCATTCTTATTCTCTCTATATTTCTCCATCAAACCTCTCAATAAATGTATGGCTTCCATAGTAGACCTACCCAACATGAATCCAAATTGATTTTGAGAAACATTAGTATCACGCCGTAACCTACGCTCCATAACTCGCTCCCATAGTTTTAAAGTATGACACATTAACTTAATTCCTCTATAATTCGCACAATCTTGTGTATCACCTTTATTCTTAAAAATAGGAATTAATACACTCATTCTCCACTCGTCTGACATCTTTTTGGTCTTCAAAATAGTATTAAAAAGTTTAGTAAGCCAAAAAATTCCTTCATGTCCTAAGCATTTCCACACCTCTATTGGAACTTTATCATATTCCTTCATCTCTAAGATAATCTAAGAAAAAAACTAAACGGTTTTGGATCAAAATTAAGTTTGTGAGTCAGCCCGAACGCAACTCGTTAAAAAATGGGTCATAATTTCAGACTTAAACTCTATCAATTTATTAAGCTGACCAACTTGAATATGGATTTTTGGGTTGGGCTGGCGGGCTGAGTTTTTTTTACCGCCCTAAAATATATTGAAGAGTGGTGATATAAAAGAGGAGGGATAAGGATTACTCTTTTCCCATGCATTATTTGGATGATATAACTTTTTAGAGTTGAGATTAGATATTTAAAACTGAGAAGTAGCTTCAAAGTTGCGTGGTAAAAGGATATCATGGGGGCTTAAATGCAAGTTTTATAAAATTACATTTGGCCGGCGATATTATATGGATTTGAATGCTAAAGTCTTTAAAAGTCATTGATATCCTAGTTGAGTGTGATAAAAATAATATGTTAAAATGAATGTGACAAAATTAAGAAGTATAAATTAAGGAATGATTATATTAGTGTAAATGCTGGAGTGCATCTATTGAAGGAAATGTGATGGAGACTAGAGTGATTTGGATGTGTACAACCAAGGGTATAAAATATGCCCATGCCCCATTAGATGAGTTGATAAACTTAGTATAAAAAATGAATAAAAAGTGAAGATTCATAACATTGACTCCAAATAATTGAGTAAGACCGATGATAATGATGATGATTCAGACTGCGAGCAGGGCTTCATAAGTTGCTAACATGTATTATCCCTTTTTAAGCTGAAAATTTTCTCCATTTTGCCATCTTAATTGTTAAACTATATTTTATCTTTTTTATTATAAGAAATTGTTATGGTTTAAATTGCAAACAAATTACACTGGCTTGTTTCAGAATGAGGCTGTCTTGCGGGCTTGTGCTGAAGAACCAGCTCCCAATACTTCGTCCGGTACTTCCAGTCTGAAGAGCAATGGACAGTAATGGCCGACAAAGATGCGAATCAAGAAGTATTTTGTTCTTGAATAATTGACATTTTACATATTATGATCGATCGGATGCCAAATTATTTTTGTAGATTTTAACTTAAAGTTTTAGTTTATGATGTCTTCATTCTGTAAGCCTATTCATTGGAAAAATTATTCAGTGCGGAAGCAGAACTCGTCCGGATACCTAAGCACGCAGCGCGGTGCTGCCGCTTGGTCTCGCTGACGTGGCTCATTCTGATTGGTATCCGTCGTGGTCGGTGTCATCACAGAATAATCTCTCCTATTCATGTAATATATGTATGAAGTTACGATAACTTGACCTGCATTTTCTTTTAAGGTTTTTCCGTTCCCAATGTTTGCTGATCATCGTTGAGATCTATTGTTGCGAGGAGTATCATCTTAAAGTGATTTTATGAAGATTTAAATGATAACTGTTATAAAATTATAAATTTGTTAGTTATATTAATGAGATTGATTGCTGTTGTTAGCAATAAATATATCATTAATGGTTTTTTTTAGTGTATCAAGAATGAAAAAGTTGTGATAAATGTGTGACAAAATTTAGTAAGTATTGTATGAGAAATATTTATATTGAAAGGATTATGAGAGGTTTGATCTGTTAAAGGTAAATATAAAGGCAAATTGGGCTGATTTACATGCCCACAATTGTGATTAGAATAAAATTACAAAGATATATAAAAATATCATAATAATTTGGATTAAATTTTTGAAAAGAAAATTCAGATAAAACAGATTCACCAGTTTATACAAAGCTAAAAACTAACAGAGAAGAATAGAGAAAAATATTATTGTGATATATCTAATGATGATGATGTTGAGAGTTCACCTTCAACAAATCTTAGATTTAGCTTTATACTTAGGCTTCATTTGGGACGGCTTTCTTTATGCTTTTTAAAGCAGTTTTTTAGAATAAAAATTTTAAATTTTGTATTACAAACTTGCTTTAAGACACAGAAAGAGTTGTCCCAAATGGAGCTTAGACTTCTTTTAGGACTCCTTTCTTACTGCTTCTAAAAGTGATTTTTTAATACAAAATTTTAAATTTTATTATTAAAAAGTTGCTTCAAGAAGCAGGAAGAAAGCCGTCTCAAAAGAAGCTTTAGAATTCGTTTGGGACGGCTTTTTAATTGCTTCTTAAAATAGAATTTTAGTATAAAAATTAAAAATTTTGTACTAAAATTTCGTTTTAAGAAGCAATAAAAGAACTGTCCTAAACAAAATCTTAGACTTCATTTATGATGGCTTTCATATTGTTTCTTAAAATGATATTTTAATATTTTATTAAAAATTTGCTTTAAGAAACAATAATTCAAAGCAAGTAATCTTTGCAGCTTCTAAAACATTTGTAGGATAGAGATGTCTAAAGTGCAAACAGCCATGAACAAGCTTGTCTAACTTTTGAGTCAGAACTTGGTATGGGCTGCACTAATCCTTCTCTTAACAGTAGCAATCAGATAAAAGTAACAATCAATTGGCTCAATTAATTGCGAATGGGAAAGTTATCAGTGAGAAGAAGACTTGGCAGAGCTGCAGGAACAGGACAAAACTAAACAGGAGGGGAGACTTGTGCTGCTGATCATTTCTAGAAGAAGTAGGAAAGGAGGCTTTGTAAGTGTCGTGAAGGAGCTTCCCAAGCTTTATTAATTCGATGGACTGATTCCAAAACCACACTTACAAGAAACTCTCGGTCGGCTGCTCTTTTGAATAGCAGAAGGTTATGGCTCGCACGTAAGTTCTATTTATTCCCCCCTTTGTCTTCTCACTTTATTCATTTTGATTTTATTCACCTACTTTGCTCAACTTTTTGTGGCTCTACTGTCCGCGAAATTATTAGGTGCGGACATTGGACCTAGAGATGCGTCCGGATTTTTAGATACATTCCATACGTTCTGCTTACACTCTGTGCATTTGTAGATACACAACAAATAAGCAGCAAATCCTCACAACTAATATTTGCAGCTTATTTACTGCAATACATATTATATACATAGTAAATATGCAGAGGGTAGGCAGAGATTAAGCATAGTGTATGCAGTATCCGGATGCATCTCTAGATTCGGTGTCCACGCCTAATAATTTCTCCTACCGTACGCCTATATTTGGCTTGGTCTGACTTTGAACACATTTAACTCGCTGAGCCTTAGAACTGGCCAGTTTTTGAGTCTAACTGGCTTAGAATGGACTTGTTGCCAAGATTAATAAGTTCTCCTCAGACCTCACAACTCAAGATATTAAATCCGCCTAAAGCATTTTAGAAGTTTTGTGCTTGTATTCGCCGCCAGAATATATTTTAGCACTTTTTATGGCCATTCAATGTTGTTGAATTTGCCCCGTATTTATAAATAGGAAGTCATTGATCTAGTTTGGATATGATGGATCATCTGATCTCATTATGTACACTTATTGGTAAATCCATCAGAGTTTTTTTTAGAGCTTCTCTCTTTAGAATCTTAGTTTCCTGATTTGATACCCCATTTATTTTGTGGGGGGGGGGGGGGGGGGGGGGGGGGCATTTAGATCGATTAAGGTAAACTCATATACATAAGCTTTAAATTCAAGATCTCTTTATTGCTAGCCTAAGCACACAATTAATGGACTAACGTGAGCTGTATCCCATTTATTTCCAACAACAACATGAAGCCTTTATTCCACTACATGGGGTCGGTTATATGAATCATTTTTCTCCATTATGTCATATTAGGGAATGTATCCAAAAAGGGTGCAACATTAGGACTTTTTAGGAGGTCACCTATCATAGTACTACTATCATCCAAACATGCTTTACTGTAAAATTTTGATAAGATTCAATGTAGTGGTCCTGATATGGTCGCACCCTTTCATTTATTTACAATAATAATAAGATTTTTCCTGATTTTGATGATTCTGCAGGTATTTAGATCAATTAAGACAAACTCATACAGACTTCACGTACACAAGACTTGAATTTAAGACCAATTTGTTGCTAGCCAAAGCCCCTAACCAACAGACTAAAGTGAGCTGCATTACCCTATTGAATTGTTGAAGGCATGGAAGTGTTTGTTTTTAAAAAATTCCAGCTGAGCTACAAATCGTAATAGTTCAATCTATGTTAGTTAAGATTCTATAAACAGGAGCTTGTTATTTTGAAATTTGCAGTACAACCCAGCTTGCAAATTTCAATTGTTTGACCACTGCTAATGGATACATAACAACATTTTATTACAGTAATTGTAAATTCTCTCCTGAAAATTTACTTTTTTACCTTAATGAAAAATTACTTTTAAATTGTTACTTCCTACAGGGGGTTTATGAAGATGCTCAGAAATCAAATATCAGTAGAATAATGGGTGTTTCAGTTTGAAGTGCAAAAACAAAAATGTCTTCATGGTGGGTAAAGATTTGCATCTTTATTGACTTCAGGGGTGAATTTGTAATATTTTTTAAATTAAAATTTCTAATTTTGAAATCCTAATCCTAAGGACAAATTTAATTATATTTTTGTTTCTTTTTTTAATTAAAACAAAAAACAAAAGGCATAAACATCCAAATATATATGAAAAAATCCAATAAAAAAAGTGATTGATTTACATATATACCACTTTATTTGATATTATTTACACATCTAACACTTAAACTTTAACATTACATTCCTACCACTCATATAAATATATCACTAACATATTTCATTCTTACCATCCATACCATCCTATAAACTTTAATTTTTCATTCCACGTACCCATATTTATTCTATATTTGATAGGCATGTAATATTAAAGTTTTAGGTGATAGATATGTAAATTATATGAAATAAAGTGGTATGTATGTAAATCCAAGAAAAAAAAAGAAAGAAGAAAAGCCAATACACTTAGTTTTCTGAAATTTAAAAATGTTAGCACGGCATTAGTTATCTAAGCATGTTCTTATTACTGTTTTACCACATTGTAATTTATAAATACTCTTGTAATTACTTTTCATAAGGCAATTTCAATTTTCCCTCTCTTCGGCTTCTTGAGAAAGCTTTCTCCACTTCCGCTCAAGGCGTGATCGCCTCTCTGACATGGTATCAGAGCTACCAATGGGGGATCAAGATTCGATTTCTTCCCTCCCTCCCTCCTCGTCTCTCGCCGCAAACAACAACGAAGCTGAAATCTCTATACCGGCAACCTTAAAATTTCTCATCTCTCACATCAAGAATCTTATTCCCCATCCCCTTACATCCGAGAATTACGCTATCTGGCGAATTCAGGTTCTTCAGCAGTTCACGGCCACAGGGTACGCCGGACACCTCTCCGGAGCAGCTGCACCTCCGGCCGACATTGCGTCCTCTGCTCACGCGAACTGGCGTCTCGCGGACAGTCTGATTCTATCAGCATCGTTCTCCACAATCTCTCCTGCGATCCTACCTTACGTCATTACCGCGACCTCCGCGTGCGAAGTATGGTCGACTCTTGAACGTCGGCTACAGCCGTCCAGCCGTTCCCGGGTTATGCAGCTCAAGAACGAGCTCCATCACGTTCAAATGAAGAACTCAACTATGCAACAATACCTTTCGCAAATCAAGAACATCGTGGATAACATCGCCGCATCCGGTTCCAAAGTTGATCCGGAAGACGTCATTCTATATACGCTAAACGGTCTCCCTCCGCATACAATTCCTTCAAAACGTCAATCCGCACATCCCCTATCCCGTCGGATTTAGACAATTTATACTCACTCCTATGCAACGAGGAAATTCACATCAATCAAGATTTGGCAAAAGATCAAGTCGCTAACTCAACGGCGTTCTATGCCGCTCCTAATAACCCACCTCGAGGTCGAAACTACAAACGACCAGTCAAGAACAAGCCGGGAACCAATATTCCTTCATACCCGACCACGAACAACAGAAGCTCTCTTCCGAACGGTATGCCTCGTCCTACTTGCCAAATCTGCGGCAAAACAGGGCATACTGCTCTAAATTGCTGGCATCGCTGCGATCTGAAGTACGCTCCGACTACTAACTACAATCCGAAGGCTCTGCTCGCTCAACCGACATCCTACCCAACCCAGGACTGGATTCTTGATACAGGAGCCTCGTCTCATCTGACTCCGGATAGCTCAAACATTCAGAACGCTTCGGTGTACCAGGGCCACGATTCCATCTCCGTCGCGAATGGATCGTCTATCCCAATTCAGCATTCCGGTCATGGTCTATTATCACTGCCGGAAAGCGCGCGTAAGCTTTACCTAAGAAATCTTCTACACGCCCCTGCACTCACACACAATCTTCTTTCTGTCTCTAAACTTACCATGGATAACTCTATATACATTACTTTTCATGCTAACGATTTCGAAATGAAAGATTCCCAGGATCATCAGCTGCTTCTCAGTGGTCGACTTAACAACGGCCTCTATCAGCTCACCACCACACCGGACAACCGGCAAATGGCTCTGCACACAAGAAGCAACTCCTCTCATCTCTGGCACGCCCGTTTAGGACACCCGAACAATAGAGTGCTTCAGACTGTTGCTGTTCATTTACCTAACTCTATCACCTCGTCGCATACTTCTCTCTGTAAACCTTGTAACATGGCTAAAAGCCATAGAATTTCTTTCAATAAAAGCAGCTCGGTTACCTCTTCCCCGTTTGATCTCATTCACTCGGATGTATGGGGTCCGGCTCCCGTTTCTTCGTCTTTTGGTTTTCACTACTACGTTATTTTTATCGACGATTACTCTAGACACTCCTGGATTTATTTTATGCATTGCAAAAATGAGACCTTTTCCAAGTTTAAACTGCTATGCAAATTAATTCAAAATCAATTCGGCAAAACGCCGAAATCAGTTCAAACTGACGGCGGCGGCGAATTTATTAACAATAACTTCATTTCTTTCTTACAAGAACAGGGTATCACTAGTCGGACCAGCTGCCCGCATACACCAGAGCAAAACGGAATCGCAGAAAGGAAACACAGGCACATTCTGGAATTAACAAGAACTCTGCTACAGGCGTCAAACACTCCTCAATCATTCTGGTGTGAAGCGGTCTCAACAGCCATACACTTGATTAATCGGCTACCATCCAAGCACACCGGTGATAAGTCTCCGTATCAGATCATTTACAACAAAATTCCCGCGTACAATCATCTTCGCGTCTTCGGCTGCCTGTGTTATCCCTGGCTGCAGCCTTACACCGACAACAAATTCACTCCTCGATCCACAGATTGCGTTTTTCTTGGATATTCCAACACTTATAAAGGTTATGTCTGCTATAACTTAACCACCAAAAAGACGCACATCTCTCGACATGTGGTGTTTAACGAAGACGTTTTCCCATTCAACACTCAAGCCGCAACATCGTCCGCCTCTGCCTCTCCGCATAACTCTCACAATTTACCGTTAATTCTGGTACCCGCCTCCACTATCACACATTCAAGAACCTCGTCCAAGGAACACGCACCCAATATACCGAACAACAATTGCGATTCCTCACTAACTTCCTTACCAGGCTCTTCTATTCAACATACCCAATTAAACGAGCCATCTCCACCTCGACCCCGAAGTGACAAGTCAAATCATCCTATGCAAACTAGATCTAAGTCCGGTATCTCCAAACCCAATCCCATATACTCTCTCAACACCACTCATCCGCAGGATTCAACACCCATTTCCTACAATCAGGCCGCTAAACATGCCCATTGGCGGACCGCTATGGCAGAGGAAATTAAAGCTCTTCAACAGCAACAAACCTGGTCACTCGTCTCTCCCCCATCCAACAAAACCATTCTTGGATGCAAATGGACATTCAAGACCAAACTCCTACCATCCGGCGAGGTTCACCGATATAAAGCACGACTCGTAGCACTCGGCAACCATCAGCGGTTTGGTGAAAATTACACAGAGACATTTAGTCCCGTGGCCAAAATGCCAACCATACGCTTCCTCCTCACTGTTGCTCTCAACCGAAAATGGGATATCCTTCAATTAGACGTTTCCAACGCGTTTTTGCACGGCGATCTACTCGAAGAAATATACATGAAACAACCTAAGGGATTCATCGATCCAAATAAGCCAACAGCCGTATGCAAATTGCATAAATCTCTTTATGGACTTAAGCAAGCCCCTCGGCTATGGTTTCAAAAACTTACGGATTTTCTCCTAGCCCGTGGATTTCGGTTTAGTCGCTCCGACACTTCTTTGCTCCTTTTTATCAAAAATAATGTACATATCTATTTTCTTATATACGTTGACGACATCATCTTAACAGGCAGCGATCCTATTGCTATCAAGTCTCTGCTCGCGGATCTTCACTCAACATTTGCACTTAAACAGCTCGGGCAAATCAACCTTTTTCTCGGCATACAGGTAACACATACATCTCACGGTCTGTTTCTAACTCAAGCTCATTATGCAGCTAAACTACTCAAGATGGCGGGCATGTCGGATTGCAAGACTTCTCCCACACCAATGGCGCCAGTTTCCAAATCAAAAACAAGCTCCGATCAGCCATTTCCAGATCCATCCTGGTATCGACGTTTGGCCGGTTCACTGCAATACTTATCAATAACACGGCCCGACATTGCCTTCGCTACCAACAGAGCATGTCAACACATGCAATCTCCAACAGTTCAACACTTCCAAGACATCAAACGGATCTTACGATACATCAAAGGAACGATCACGTTCGGTCTACCCATCGTTACCGGCGATCTCGAGCTCCAGTCCTACTCTGATGCGGACTGGGCATCAGACAACTCGGATCGAAAATCTGTCTCCGGTTTTTGCACATTCTTAGGACCAAATCTCATCTCATGGTCGGTTAAGAAGCAAGTCACTGTCGCTAAGTCGTCCACGGAAGCCGAATACCGCTCTCTATCAGCAGATATCTCGGAAGTCCTCTGGCTTAGACGGCTGGCCGAAGAACTTCAAGTAAATCAGCAGCTTCCTACTCTCATTCACTGCGATAGCATTTCTGCCATCGCTATTGCTAAGAATCATGTGCTTCACGCAAGAACGAAACACATCGAAATAGACTTTCAATTCATCCGACATCATCTCACGGCAGGGCATATTCAGATTAAGCACATTTCTTCTCAAAATCAGATAGCCGACGTCCTAACAAAGCCTCTTTCGGCCTCTCGCTTTCACGAGCTTCGAACCAAATTAACCATTCAATCCTTGAATGCTTAATTTGAGGGGGGCTGTTAGCACGGCATTAGTTATCTAAGCATGTTCTTATTACTGTTTTACCACATTGTAATTTATAAATACTATTGTAATTACTTTTCATAAGGCAATTTCAATTTTCCCTCTCTTCGGCTTCTTGAGAAAGCTTTCTCCACTTCCGCTCAAGGCGTGATCGCCTCTCTGACAAAAAATTGGTCCACCCACCTCATTTATGATTTTTTATAGCTCTTCCCTCTCTTTGTACTCAATCTAATTAAATTACCAATTAATTTGCCATGTGCCTCCACCTTCCAAGTATTTGGATCCTTGCAATTAATCTCTGTTTGCCCCCACACAGTAATGAATTGCTTGCATTATTTAGAAATAAAGAAAAACCCATCTATGTCCTTTATACTATGTATGGTGGAACTATATATTAAGTCCTATTCTCTATGCTAATTAATTTTTTTTATACTTCATTTTCTCCTACTCTTGAAGTGGAATGTATATATTTATAGCCTATAATGTTTAATTAGTTGTTAGCCTACTTTGCCTTTAATGAACTTTGATTTGCTTATTATGACATAATTTTTCAATAATTTTTTTTAGATGACCTCAACAAATTTTGTACAATCTAAGAGACTTCTAATTAGTGAGGAGTCATTTGATTGAGCTTATACATTTTTTTATATAGTTTAACAAAATTCTTTCAGTGAAAAAATATCATTTTGATGTAAATCATTATCGTATCTTCAAAATATGTTTTCTTTTAATATGGTGGTGATGGTAGGCGCCGGGCGAAATAGCGTTGATGACTATAGGTGGTTGCTGATTTGCAGCTGGAGGTGTTTTCCATTGACTTACAGTGGTAGCCGAAAGTACAGTGGTTGCGGTGATAGTTGTCTTTCAGAAAACCTTGAAAATAAAAATTTAAAACTATAGAAAATACCTCAAATAAGCATATTCATAAAAGAAATCTCAAATAAGCCAAAGTGTTGTGAGAGCTTTTCAAATAATCACTGCCATCAACCACCACCGCCGCCATTTCAACCAATGATCACGATAGTCACCATCATCTGCCACCGCCGCTACTACGACTAATGACCACGATAGCCACCATCATCTACTACTGTGTCGCCACATATATTACGCTAATCTCTACAATCTCTACATATTAAAGTGAGTTGCATACTATTTAAAAAAAAAAAAACATTGAAAGTCAAAGCAAAACTTGCTTGTGCTGCAATACTAGCAATGAAGCCTGACATAGCCAAATAGTTTAACTTGTAGAATTATTTCAAGTAATTAATCAGGCTGTCACAGGCCCGACATAGGCCATCAATGTTCTTATTTTAATGATGACTAAAATGACATTATGCGTTGGAGTGCTCGTTAGTTTTCTCCGATGGATGTCATGACTAACTTGTCGTTTGCAGTATAATGGTCGTCTTCGCAAGATGAGATATATTAAAATTAGTATATGATTAACTACTAAAGCATAATTAAGATAATTAACAATTGGTTGCGTATCATTTATAAATTAAGAGAGCCAAAGTCTGACTTATTTAAATGGATTAATTAAAGTAGTTAAATGTATTATTAGAGTGCAGAGCATCTGCATCTGGAGGGAGGGAAGATAGCGATGTGCATCAAGTTGGGGATGGGGGACATTATTAGGTAAACTTAGCTTGTTTCTTAATTTATTATAAGGTAGTTTCTATTTTTTTAATATATATTTTTTATTTTTATGTGTGAGATCATTTGTGATATTTATGAGGAATTATACATATTAAAATATAGAGTTGTGGATTGAATTATGAATTATGCTTATCTAGTAATTTTGGGGATTATTGGGAATAAATATTTTTTAAGATAAATTGGTGTGATAGGATAAAAATTGTATGTATTTTTTATTGAGTGTTAGAATATTCGTGATAGTATGGAGAAATTAACATTTTTTTTTATGAGAGAATGATAGAGGATTGTAGTTGGGCGATAGTGGTTGAATGATGTAGTCGGTTGATGAAGGTCAGAGGATTGTAGTATGGTGATGGTTATAGGCGGACCGTAGATGGGCGATAGAGGTTGGAGGTTCGTAGATGGGCGAAAGTGTTCAGAGGGTGGTTTATGTTGCATAACAGTGTTCGATGGATTGTAATTTGGTGAAAGTTATTGAAAGATCATAGTTGGGTAACCATGATTGGAGGAATGTTGTTGGACAATGGAGATTGGAGGACCATAGTCAGGTGATAAGATTTGGAGGATCGTAATTCAAAAAAGATGGTGAAAATATCGTAGTTCAATGATGGTGGCCAGAGGATCATAGTTTGGTAATGGAAGTTGAAGGACTATAGTAGGGGTGTCAAAATGGGTCAACAAGTCAATTCGCGTTTGACTTGAAATTGATTTGATTTGAATCAAGTCAACCCGAACCCGTCCCATTTAAAAAAATATGTCAAAAAATTGAACTCAAACACGATCCGCTAACAACTTAATTGAACCTGGCCCGGTAATTCATTTTAATTAAAAAATATTTTTATTAGCTCATTAATCATAAATTTTAGGTTAATTTATCAAAAATAAGAATATTATACCAATGAATAAAGAAAATTAAGAAAACAAATATTAAATGGATTAATTTAAGGTCAAAATTCGGTTGGCAAGTGAACCCGAACCTAACTTGTATAATAAACGAGTTAGAATGCACAAGTAGAACTCAACTCGTTTATTAAATGGGTCAATCTAAACCTGAATTTTTTTGTTCGAGTTTGGATCGGGTCATTTATTGACATCCCTATCATAGTCGGGCAACTGTAGTTAGAAAATATTAGTAAGAGAATTATAGTTGGGCAATGATGGTGCTCGGGTGAAGCCTCTATGCTCACTTGAATCTCAAGCCCCGCAACCCTTCATGTAGAGAGTGGGGGCCTATTTCAGATTTTTAATAGCGATATTTCCCATATGGAGAAAATTCGAAACATTCAATCGATTGACCCGTATTAACAACGTCTTCTTAGTTCTGCCTCTAATTTTCTTGACATAGGCTGGATCTAATACATCTACAATCCTAATAGGGTCATCTGAAGGCCAACACATTAAGTGACTAGACCATCTAAGACGATTCTATCTAATCTAATCTGTCACTTGAGCTATTCCAACCTTTTCACATGTATACTCATTTCACATTCTGTCTCTAAGTTTAAAGTCGGTAAGCCACTCATCCACCTAAGCATTCTAATCTCTACGACACTTAACTTAATTTGATGAGGTTATTCGATATGAAGAGAAAATTTTGTGAATCAACCTTAGAGGTTCATAGCGGCGGTGTAATTATTAAACTATTATAATTTTGTAAAGAAGAACATTGACCAATATCACCCTAAATCATTGAAATAGGGTGCAAGTTGAGTGTCATTTGTGTTGTTGTAAGAAGAACAAAATATTTGATATGGGCACTGAATCTAAATTTAACTGTGAAGAGGTGAGCTGAGATTTGAGTCCTTTGATGAAGATCTAGAAGAGATAAATGCAAGGTGATGAGGCATTTTAGACGGAGATGAACAACTAAGGATAGAATTCATGACTTATTAGGAGTCAAGAAGGGTCATCAGAAGACATTGGCCAGGAAAAATCTAGATGATGATGGTAGATTTAGGCTTCGTTTGGGACGGTTTTTTTTTACTTTCTAAAACGGAGTTTTAGTACAAATTTTTTTATTTTTGTACTAAAACTCCGTTTTAGAAAGCAATAAAAAAGCCGTCCCAAACGAAGCCTTAGTAATGACGCTAGAGGAGTTAGTGAGGAGATCTAATAAAACCAAGATAGAATTTTAAAGGAACTATGAGATGTGATGGATTTTCGGCTAGAGGTCTTGATGGTTGGTATTGACAACTAATGGTGTCTTAATAGTTTAGGGTTTAGGTCAAGAATAAATATGTCGAAAGTCGTCGTTGTCTGTACAAAATGAGATGAGAATTATATATTGTGATGCCCTAGAATTTAATTTGGAAGAATTATTCTTTTTATTATTTAATAACAACACCAAAACTATCTAATTTCTTTTATTAATAATAAATATCAGCAGAAGCAACTATTGCCAAAACATCAGTTTTTACATATGTATTCATTTACCAAAAAATCATATACGCTGCTCAGTATCTATATAATCATACTACCACTATTCTATTATGAGTATAAAAGAATAATTTAAAAAAATAGAATATGAGAAATTTTGATATGATCAATCTCATACACCTGATTCTCTACCAAGATGTGAAAATTTTTAGTTATATATAATGAACTAAAAAGCCCAGCAGATCACCAAAACTTATAATTGAATTCAATATAAGATAAATGAGCAATATGAACATCAACAGTCAAATCATAACAATAGCATTAACATGATCATATGAAAATACAATAAACAAATCAATAAATTAATTCAGCTATCAAATCACTATAGCAATCATCTTATTAATACTAAAATCAGTATAGAAATCGTATAAGACATCAAATCAAAAAATAAAAAAAGGCTGTTGAAATCATGACAATATAGTAAAATCACATAAAAATAATTGTATCTGTGTATCACATGCTAAAAAAATATCATATCAATGTCCAATGTAAATGCTCAATATATAATGTGATAAGTATATTAATAACAATAGAATAGTTGTAACATCAACATCATTGGTGGAATTAACAATAAAACCATATAATGATAGTGATCCAGTAGCATGCATTCTAATAATCATATTAAACAAGTAAAAGTCCTGGCTATAATGGTGTTTTTCTAGTATCAGTAACCCATTAGCTTAATAAACACAATCGTTACTCTTTGTCCATCAGTAAGTAACGATTGTGTACTTAACCATAATATTTAAAAGAAAGCTCATTGGTCCACTATTATGTACATGTCAATCAATTTCCATCCAACGCTAGCTAGTGAAATAATCGGTCTTTACTTGTTTTCTCCCACACAAATATTATTATAACAATACTATAACGATAATAGTGGCCATCTATTACTTAATCATATATCCACATTCATTTTTATTGCATTGTAGTAAATAAAACATAATTGAGCTTAATTAAAAAAATATCAAAATTTCTTGATGGCGGGCAACATAAAATCCTATTGAGCAAAAATTTTTATTTTTTAGAAATTAACTAAATTATTAGGGATTGTATATAACAACATTATGAATCTTTTATTGAACTAAAATACTATTTTTTGATGTCAAAGTAAAATTTTGAATAAATAAATCTCGTTGAATTTTCAAAATCACCCAGAAAAAATTTTAAATAAATACTCAAAATATTTATAATTTCAATCTCTATAATATATAAAAAGTTACATAATGAAAGTTTTACCAATACAAAACTATCCTTATTTTTCAGTAATAAAAATACAAATTTAATCGAAAAAAATATCAAAAACACAAAATTATTGAAATAAAAAATAGGGTAAAGATTCCTTACCTCGAGACAAGCAAATCTTCCAATAGGTCCGACTAATAAAAATCACTCTAAAACCTCAAAATCTATGCTTTTTTTCTCTCTCCTTACATTTTTCCTCTTAATTCCCTAATTCGTTATCTGTTAGCCCAGGAAAAAGGGGATTAAGAAATTTTTTTTCATGCTTATGATATTTATAATAAATAATAATATATTATTAATATAATTATATAATTTATTTAATTTTCATTATAAATTCATATAATTTTTTTAGAATTTCAAAAATTATTGAAAAATATTCATAAAATAGAACATTTTATTTAAAAAATTATTGTAAAATCGGTTTACAAAATGGACACCTGACGATCCCGAAATCACCAATTATACAGACATATGTCTCTTTCTTATTGCTTATAAATATGACCAACTATATTTACTTGCTTAGTTTAACTATATATTAATTATAATTATTGACTTTATAAGTTATGTTCAAAATTTTAACTAATGCAAATGGAGGTGATAAATATTGATAATATACCGAGCAAGCTTGATGTTGACGATAATGACCAAAATACAGTTAATCATGCATGAGCCCCTACATTATGTAGATTAATAAGCAAAACATCGAGAAATATTTTGAAGATTATTATTGAATCTTCCAAGCATGTGAAAACTAATGCAAATTGAGCAAGTTTTATTTTGATAAAATAAATAAAAAAAAAATGAAAAAAAAAACCTCTTATAATCATAAATGCATAGGTCGATAAATTGAACATGATAATAAGGGTTATGTAGGCAAGTTGATGCCACTTACATCCACAAATTTACTTACTTCTAAAACCAGCATCGCGCCACTTTGGGCACTTTCTACATTCATATGCCTCATTAGATGATAGCCTTAAGCAATGCCACTTGCCACAATAATATCATAACTATAAATATTAATAAAAATATATTTTCATTGTGCTAACTATTCAATATTGACAATGGAATCTACCCAATATTAAATGAATGGTCCTTGCATCCCTCTCAACCTTAAATGAATGGTCTACAAATGGATATAGTGGGAAGTAATTGAATCCACCTCAACAAGTAATGGTTCCTAAGGGAGCCTCTTGAAACCTTATGATCCATATTTTAAAAATTAGGAAGCTAATTGTAGGAAATGTTTTAGCACCTCACTAAAGGATGATGGTATCATCACCACCACATTGTGAAATATCTGAAGTGAAAGCGTGGGCGGATTCAAGGAGGCAAAATAATAATGCCTTTCTTAAGTTTTTTTCCCCTAAAAATGCTTTTACTTAATTCCTACCATCCTTCATTGATTTCAAAATTCCACAAACTTGGGTCATCACCAGCGTCTGTCTCTTGCCCTAATAGCTACAGTTAGTGCACTTATTCATATGAGTTATAGTCAGCCTTTCTAAGGAAGAGAGCGTCATCATCGCCAAAGCTTCTAAGTCACAACTGCCCCTTCTCCATCCACATTGTCACCGACCGTTGGTTGAAAGTCATTTGTAGTGCTAAAATGTTTTTTGTATTCATTAATCCTTTATAATTCAATTCAGGAAAACAATTGAGGGAAAATTTTAAAAAGCTAATTAGCCCCTCACTAGGCAAAATTCTTAGCTCAACCACTAGTTGAAAGTCATTTGCAGTGCTAAAATGGCAAGCTAAAGTGGCAACAAATGCCATGAATTCTAAATTGTCATTTATGAGCTTCTACAATAAGGGGAAAATATATGCTTCACACTGACAAAGCACATGTCAATGCTATCAAAACAATGAGAGAGATTATTTCCCCTCCATAATAATGAGGGATCTATCAAAGCCAAGAGAATAAGAATTATTTACTTGGCGTTAGTTGGTGGGCATTAAAAATGTCAAATTTGCCTATTTTTCGCAGATTTACTGCCACCCAATCGGCTATTATTTTGCCATACTCATATCTAGGGTGTCAATTTTGGGTCACGGGTCAGGTTCAGGTTGAACCCGGAACTGACCCGGGTTCAATCGGGTCGACCCGGGCCGGCAAACGGGTCGAAAACACGGACACGGACCCGACCCGTCGAGTTGTCAGATTGACCCAACCCGACACGGGACTCGAGCTCGGGCACGCAGGCGGACATACGCGGGGCGCGCGGTAGACTAAGGCGAGCGGCGGGTGCGCGGATGCGGGCGGGTGCGCGAACAGGTCTGGTGAGCGGCGGACGCGGGCGCGCGACGAGAGCTAGGGCAGGCGCACGCGTGCGGGCAGGCGCGGGCGCGTGTAGGGTCGCGGGCAGCGCGGGCGCGACTCGCGAGCGGGCAGCGCCGAGCAGGGCGCGGGCAACATTGCCAGCCGCGGATAGTCGGGGCAGCCTCGGGCAGCTCATTTTAAGAGGGTTTCCGGGTTGACCCACCAACCCGTTTGGTCAACCCGAACCCGACCCATTTTTCAAACGGGTCGAATCCGGGAACCCAAACCCGGCCCGTTTTGAAATCGGGTCGGGTACAACTCGGATTTTCCGGGTCGGATTTTCGTGTCGTGTCAAATATTGACACCCGTACTCATATCTAATAAATTCCCCCATTTTATTTCAAAAAAAAAAAAAATAAGATTTTGTGATATTTGACATTAAGTGCTCTCTCTTTTCCAACCATTTGTACAAATTTCTATCCCTTCCATCTTCGCAAGAATGTCTTAGAAATTAAGGTTTCGTTTGAGCTGGTTTTCTTATTGCTACTTAAAGTAATTTTTTAGTTAAAAAATTTTAGTTTAAAACAAGTTTATATTAAAAAGCAACTTGAAGAAGCAGTTAGAAAGTCGTCCCAAACGAAGCCTAAGGCTTCGTTTGGGACGGCTTTTTTACTGCTTTCTGAAACGGAGTTTTAGTACAAAATTTTTTATTTTTGTACTAAAACTCCGTTTTAGAAAACAATAAAAAAGCCGTCCCAAACGAAGCCTAAGGCTTGATTTGTGGCAACTTTCTTAATGTTTTAAAACAAATTTTTTAATACAAAATTTTTCTAAGATAAAAATTTTTCTACTGAAAAACTGTTTCAAAAAGCAATAAAAAAATCATCCCAAATAAAACCTAAACCCGATGAGTAGCATATAAAATCGTCAGAACTCACATGCAATGCTATCATATGCTCATCCAAACAAAATTGCCCTTTATAGATCAAAATTATTTGACTGATAAATCATAAATCACATTTATTTTATTATTTATTTACTAATTATTTATATATTGCTTCCATGGGTGAACAACTAGGGTGGGTCTCCATCCACAGCATGCCCTATTAGTTCTAGTCAGAGCCAGCATTCAAACTTGACCGTAATATAGTGACGGCCAATTTTGATCGTATGCGATCTCCACCATTTTCTATGCGTATGCCCTGCCAAAATACGAGATAGAGTATCCAGCAGAAATGAGCGTACTCGTCTTTTATATGATTCATTAACGGATCCATTATAATACGTACAAATATAAAGTATATTAAAATTTATTTTGTAGTTAGATGACATCATCCGTACGTATTAAAAATAATTTTTTTTTTTTCATAAATTTAGGGACTCATAATCTTCTAATTTACAAAATTGACATATAAGTTTTTATATTTATTCACATATCACTTAATTTTTTAACTTCCATTAAAAACACTATTTTTTAAAATTATATATATATATATATATATATATATATATATATATATATATATATATATATATATATATATATATATATATATATATATATATATATATATATAATGTATTTAGGAGAGGGGGATAAATTATTATTTTTTATTTAATTTTCCATCAACTTTTGACATCCAAGCTTGGGACCAATACAATCAATTTTAAAAATGATAGAACTTTGATAGTAAATTAGTTATTTTTTCCTTCACAAAATGACTTCCAATCATCAAATAACTTGATTTCTTCTAGAATATGTTCAATATATTAACTAAATAAGTAATATTAAAAATCTCATTGTACAAAAAAATCATAAAATCTCTTTAAGATCGAATCAATACATGATTAAGCTAATTTCAACTAAGAAAAAAAAAATGTAAATGAATAGGAAATTAAATTGGGAGTGTTTTGAATGGAAGACCAATGTTGAATCTCTTGATCGTGGACTGTTTATTGGGCATTTAATTGTCTTAGTGATATCATAATTTAAAGATCTTGGGCTTGTTGGATTCGTCTCGTCTAGTCACTCAATTCGATTTTAAACATGTTATGCTTGGAAACCATTTGGTAATCCAAATTATGGTTTAAACTTTCTAAATATGCTTCAGGACTTTGATTTGGAGTCATTTGGGTTCGGATTGAGTCGAATTTGGTACTGTTGGGTTCGTATTTTTGAGACGTTCAGTTCGACTATAAGTTTGTTGAAATCGGAGTTTAGATGGTCTCCGATTTAATTTTTGAAGTTTTCAACTTGATTTTATCTCTAGATACCCTATATAAATATTTTTCATTTTTTAGGGGGTGGGCCCGTGCCAGGCATCAGTTGGTGGTCGGGTATAAATCCGACATCAATTGATGGCCGAGTTGAAATCTTGGATCAGTCGGTGGCTGGGTGGAAGTCTGGCAGTAGTTAAGGAGTAGTTTGGTTTCAAGAGAACTCAAGTTTCTCTTCTTGCTTCTCTTCCTTCTCTTCTTGCTTGGGTCCTCTTACATGAGAAATAAGGGGTCTATTTATAATTTTTTTAGAGTGACATGACCATTAAATAGAAGGAACATCAATGACCAATAAATAGAAGGAAGATCAATGGTAAATTGGGAGTGGCTTGAATGGACGACCAATGTTAAATTCCTTGATCGTGGATTGTTTATGGGCAATTAAAAATTTGGCAATTTTGGGCTCATTGGATTTGACTCTTCGAGCAGCTCAATTCGACTATAAGCATGTCACCTTTGGAAATCATTTGATAATCCAAATTATGTTTTGAACCTTCCAAATGTGTTTCGGGTCTTTTATTTGGCCTCATTGGATTGAGTCAAATTTAGTGTCATTGGGTTCATATTTCTAAGACGTTTAGTTTGACTATAAGTTTGCATAAATCGGAGTATAGATGGTTCCAAATTTAATTTTTGAAGTTTTCAACTTGATTTTTCTTCGAGCTTTGTACTCGAACAAGATAATTTTTTATGATATATGAGTTGTCCCTATTTTCGAACGTCGAAGCTCCATAAGTTCAAAAATATACATCATAACATTTAAATTGACCGAAACATAAAAATGCCAAAAATTGTGTTTCAAAACATTTAAAATAGCCAAAAATTGATGATATAAGTTCTATTGAGCTTCGAAAGTGCCAAAATGGAGTCTGAAACGTCAAAAATTAATCTTAGGGACAAAAAAAGCATCATAGTTGGACTGTTCGGGCGAAAAATTGGGCCAGAGCATAAGTTGACAGTTAAACCAGTCGACCACTAGCAGCTGCCGGTAGAGGCAATATGTGTTGTCGTGCTTTTGAGCATGTGTGCCCCTTCGGGGCACGCGATTTGACAGAATAATTGCCTAACTATCAGCTACAATTAGTTAATATTTTTTCGGTGGGGACTATTTGCTTTTTAAGGGAGTTACCCCTCTTTTATATTTTTTTTAATTAATTCCAAAATTGTCATTCGTGGGCCCAAAATTTTTTGATAAAGATCTACAAGAACTTTTGAAAAAATTTAAATATTTTTGGAGTCAAAATCCCCCCCCCCCCCCCCCCCCCCCCCTTTTTTATCCTATAAATACCCTCCTTAGGGCATGGGGAATATTGCACATGTTCTCTTTCTCCTGTCTCGCTCTAACTTTCTTACAATTGAGAACTTTTACTATTTTTAGTAGGTGACCTCGCTTACTCAAATTCAGTGCCCCTCTCTTGTGTAGAAGTTAAAATTTTTAGGCTTCCCCTCCTTTTCTTTCATACTTTCCTTCTTACTTCAGAGGCTTTCCATTATTTTCGGTAAGTATCATCCCCAACCCAAATTCAATGCCCCTCTTTAGTGTAGAAGGAAAAGTTTTTTTTTTCATTCTCTTTTTCTCTGTCTTTTTTCTTACATTAGATGCATTCAACTATCTAGGAAAGGAGGTATCCCCTATCAAACTTCAGTGTCCATCTTTATGTAGAAGAAGCATTCTCCTCCTTTCTTTTTCATCTCATGTGTTTTTCTTGCTATATTAGATACATTTCATTTTTTGAGATACTTTCCATCTCCTACCAAGCTTCAATGCCCCTCTTTTGTGTAGAAGAAATTATGATGATGGATTATTTTCTTAATAGACAACCATTGATAGAAGAATATCAATTACTATTTGTATGCGAGGGTGATTTGAGAAGATCTGGAGGTAATAGTACTTGGGAGGAGAACCAATGATTATCAATAGACGGGAAAATTTTTTATGATGCTTGAGAAAAAGTCTGGAGATGATCGACGATTGAGTGAAAATTTGATGTCGATCATTTTTCAGGTAGAGAGCTAAAGAGGATAGTTGGAGGGTGTGCTAATAATAGCAGTCGAGCATGAAGTCGATGATGACTAATATGAAGTAAAGGACCAATGATGGACATTAGGAAAAAAGCTAACAATGATAGTCAAGTTACATTCTGCTAAGGCAATATGTATCCATACTGTTGTTTGCGGACATCATATATCCCTGATTAAAGGGGTTATAGTAGTGTTTTATGTTAGTAGTCTGGCGATACACTAACAATATCAATTGAGTGGAGGTCAGATGATGACCAGGTTATAATTTTTCTTTGAAGAAGAAGTTGCAGGAGATGCTTCAATGTCTAGTAATGAAAAAGTCAATAGAATCTATCAATGATATTTAACAATTTTTATATTGCTTATTGTTTGATGACACTAACTTGTGTAGATGATTTTTATGTAATATTAGTTTCGGCTTCTTGCCAAAATGAATATATACTTGAACCTAATATGCAATCTATGTAACTCTAATGATATTATATATAACGTTGAGATTATTGTATGAGTTTTAAGCTTGCTTTTTATTTGAAATGATCTCATCCCATAAAGGAAACTAAGGTGTTTATGTATTTTTGAGATATGCTTTGATATATTGCCTCATGTATATTTTGAGACTTTTTAGCCTGCTAAGTTCTTCATATGAGTGATGACTTTATCAACCGCTTGCTTTTATAGAATCTTTCTATAAAGAATGCTATCCACTCAAAGCATTGCTAGATGATGTTGATATTTATGAAAGAGGTTAAGAGAATCTATCAAGGATGTATAACCTATCTAAGGTAATTTGTCAGAGCATTGCTCAATGATGTTAACTTCTATGGAATAGGTTGAGAGAATCCACTAAGGATATATGACCTGTTGCAACTCGGGCTTCTGAGTTTATCATTTTGATGATAACAAATAATATTTATTAATCTTTTATTTCTCCTGCTATTTGTAATGCATATTTCTTTCTATGTTGACTAATATTTCAGGTACACCATGCACCATTATTTGAAGTTTCAACATTCAAGATTGTGTAGAATTGGTTGTAATAAATGAGTCAGTAATTTTTATTTCTTGAGTCAAGCCTTGTAATGATGTATGTTAGATTAGTGATCGTTCACAAACACAGAGGGAGCAAAAAAATTTTGTACATCATATTATACGATCTATATCGTACTGTATGATCTAGTGTAATATAAATTAATTAAAATATTTGATTTTTCTGATAAAATATTTTTAAAATATAACTAATCATAATGTACGAACATTATCGTACTATACGATGTTTAAAACATTGCCTAACTTATACCTATGATTATTCAATCAAAATGGCTTAATTCTGATATTTTGATCGTACTATATGAATTTGAACGTACTGTACGATCAACATAGATAATTTTGGCGACCTGCTCGTTTATTGAACTGTTCGTACAACACATCGTACAGGACATCGTACAGCATGAACTTCAATTGAATTGTTCGTACAGTAATAACTAGACATCGTACAGTACTAACAGGTCAATTTCTGTATATCGTACTAGACGATCTTGTGATCGTACGGTACGATATTTGATAGTTGAATTGAGTTTTTTTTAGGGTTTTTTTAGCCCTCTATTTAAGCACTCTCATAAGACTTTGTAAGAGTCTTTAATAGCCATTGTGTCTTTGTTCTTTTAGAGAAAACTTGAAGAGAGGACTTGAAAGGGAGAGAGAAAAGGATGGAGTTTGAGAGAGGGAGAAGATCCTTGGAGGGGGTTTCAAAAGAGTGTGAAGGAGATGTCACACAATTGCTCCGGCGAGCTTACACCTCAGTACCATCAGATTCAAGGTTCGTCTTGAAGGAAATTTTGGGAAGAAGAAGATCTCGTTGGTGTCAAAGGACCCGGCTCCTCTGCCGCACCGGGGAAGGTGAAAGTGATTGTGTAAGGGCTTATCCGCCTAGCTATGGGGGCTAAAGGAGAATCACTAAAGGTTTAGTGTAACACTCGGAGGGTACCTCTGGGGAGTGGACGTATGTCATGGTTTGACTGAACCACTATAAATCAGTGTGTTCTTTCCTTCATTATTTCCGCACTTTATTTCCACATTCATTTTTATTGCAATTAATTGCGTGAGTGAAATTAAGAATCTATTTTTTTATTGTGAATGAAATTCGCTTTCGTAAAAAGTTATAAAAAGAGTTTTCTTTTCATTAAAGAAGTTTTTAAACATTCAATTCACCCAATTCTTGGCTCATCTAGTTATTTCAATATTAGAGCATGTTTCAAAAAAAGTGTTTTAGAAAATCTAGAAAAAACCGATCATGGCATATTTTGGAAATCGCAACATTGCGGAAGGCTATTGCATTACACAACCACCTTTATTTGAAAGTATTTCTTTTAACTTTTGGAAAATTTGCATGTCAACTTTTTTTGCAATCAATTGATTATCGAATGTGGCATATGATTCAACTAGCTATTCTGTACCATCCCGTATGATAGATGGAGTAAAAATTAATATTTCTTTTACTGAATGGAGTATAATAGATCAAATTAATGCTCAATTAAATGCTAAATACTTGCATTATTTTTTATGTGCATTAAATTCTGACGATTGCATGAGAATCTCTAAATTTACTATTGATAAATAAATTTGGAATAGATTATGCATTATATACGAAGGTACTAGTGAAGTCAAATAATTTAAGTTGAATATTTTAATGCATGATTATGAACTTTTCAGCATGAAATCATATGAGACTATCTTAGAAATGTATAGTAGGTTTAATCAAATTGTGATGTCATTGCATGATTTAGGTAGACAACTTTCAAACTTTGAAAAGGTTAGTAAAATTCGATGTTCTTTACTTGATAAATTTGATGCCAAAGTCACGGCTATATGTAAATCAAAAGATTTGAATGCTTATTCTATAGACAATCTAATAGGTTCACTCATTGCCTACGAGCAAAGTGTGAGTCAAAGATTTTTAGATGCAAGTGATGAGAAGACTATTGTGCTAAAAGCCAAACACACAAATGAATATGACTTAGTAGATGATGAAAGCAATGATATATCATTGATGACAAATAAATTTAAAAGTCTATTGAAGCACAAGCATGAACATCAACAAAAGGGGAGTAAAAGTAAAAATTGTTAAAATGTTAAGTTTTCTTTTGAGATAATTTGCTTTGGGTGTAGGAAACTCGAACATTTGAATCGTGAATGCCCTAACTTAAAAACTCTTCCTGCAAAGGAAAAGAGTAAAAACAAATCGTTTGTAATATGGGGAAAAGATAAAAAACAAAAAGTCTCCTGGCAGACCTAATTTTTGAATCATCAGAATAGGAGCAAGATGATGAGATATAAGTATGTTAAGATTTATTTGTGTGTTTTGTTTATGTGTTTTGTATGTTTTTTTTTTGTTTTGTATGTTTTACTTTATTTATAATTGTATGTTTTTGTTTCGTTATTATGTTGTTATTTTATATTTTATTTTATCTATTCTTTTTTATAATGTTAAAGGGGGAGAAAGTATTGTAGTTTATTATATTTTGTTTTAATTTTTGCTGTTATTTAGTTTTTTTTTTAACGAAAGCTTTCCCCTCATTTTCAATGTAATTCTTTTAGTGAGGGGGAGTTTAGGAGAAATTTTTTTAATTTGCAAAGTCAAATAATATTATTTGACATCATCAAAAAGGGGAAGATTGTTGCAACTCGGGCTTCTGAGTTTATGATTTTGATGATAACAAATAATATTTATTAATCTTTAATTTTTTCTAGTATTTGTAGTGCATATTTCTTTCTATGTTGACTAATATTTTAGGTACACCATGCACCGTTCTTTGAAGTTTCAACAATCAAGATTGTGTAGAATTGGTTGTATTAAATGAGTCTGTAATTTTTGTTTCTTGAGTCAAGTCTTGTAATGATGTATGTTAGATTGGTGACCGTACACACACACACACAAAGGGACCAAAAAATGTTTTAAAATATTTTAATTTTTTATGTACATCATATTGTACTGTATGATCTAGTGTAACAGAAATTAATTAAAATATTTTATTTTTCTGAAAAAATATTTTTAAAATATAACTAATCATACTGTACGAACACCACATCGTACTGTACGATCTGTTATAATTAGAAAGCCCACCGTCTATTAAATTAGGCAAAATTTTGAATTTGAAAAGTTGTTCTAAATGTACTGTACAAATATTATCGTACTGTACGATATTTAAAACATTGCCTAACTTATACCTGTGATTATTCAATCAAAATGGCTTAATTTTGATATTTTGATCGTACTGTATGAACTGGATCGTATTGTACGATCAACAGAGATAATTTTGGCGACCTGCTCGTTTATTGAACTGTTCGTACAACACATCGTACAGGACATCGTACAGTACGAACTTCAATTGAACTGTTTGTACAGTTCTAACTAGACATCATACAGTACTAACAGGTCAATTTATACACATCGTACTAGATGATCTTGCGATCGTATGGTACGATATTTGACAGCCGAATTGAGTTTTTTTTTTGGGTTTTTTGAGCCCTCTATTTAAGCACTCTCATAAAACTTTGTAAGGGTCTTTGACAGCCATTGTGTCTTTGTTCTTTTGGAGAAAACTTGAAGATATGACTTAAAAGGGAGAGAGAAAAGGATGGAGTTTGAGAAATGGAGAAGATCCTTGGAGGGGGTTTCAAGGGAGTGTGAAGGAGATGTCACACAATTGCTCCGGCGAGCTTGCACCTCAGTACAATTGGATTCAAGGTTCGTCTTGAAGGAAGTTTTGGAAAGAAGAAGATCTCGTTGGTGTCAAAGGACCCGGCTCCTCTGTTGCACCGGGGAAGGTGGAAGTGATTGTATAAGGGCTTCTCTGCCTAGTTGTGGGGGCTAAAGGAGAATCGATCACTAAATGTTTAGTGTAATACTCGGAGGGTGCCTCCGGGGAGTGGATGTATGTTATGGTTTGACCGAACTACTATAAATCAGTGTGTTCTTTCCTTTATTATTTTCGCACTTTATTTCTGCATTCATTTTTATTGCAATTAATTGTGTGGGTGAAATTAAGAATCTATCTTTTTATTGTGAATGAAATTCGCTTTCGCAAAAAGTTATAAAAGAGTTTTCTTTTCATTAAAGAAGTTTTTAAACATCCAATTCACCCCGTTCTTGGTGCATCTAGTTATTTCATGACATATCCAAGATTTTTTATCAAAGCATTAATCGATGATATTAACATGTATGGAAGAGGTTTAGAGAATCCACCAATGATGTATGACCTATTTGAGGTTGTATGTCAGAACATTGCTCAATGATATTAATATATATGGAATAAGTCGAGATAATCCACCATTGATGTATGACCTATCAGAGATTGTATGTCATAACACTGCTCGATGATGTTAACAAATATAAAAAAGGTCGCTAAAACGTTAAATTTCATATTTCTCTACCGCCGCAAATCATCCAAGACGCAACACATCTAAATTGACAGACTAGATCAAACATCTTCATATATAGTACAACCCACAAATTATGAATATTTAAACCAATAAATGAAATAGCCAATCATGGTTGATCCATCTTCGACAATGATCAAACAATCATGATTAGCCCAAGAAACAATCTATTAAAAAAGGTCTCCATAATGTATTCAACCCACAAATTAGTAATATTACTTTTTTTTTTCATACAAACATTTGAGCTTATTCGAAACCTATTTGAACGCTTAGTTGGTCATTCTTTGAAGATAGTTTGACATATTTGATGAAGGGTTGCTAATAGGTTCAAGTAAGTGTTCAAATAAGATTTGAATAAATTCAAATCATGCTTTAATACATTAAAGGTTATTTGAATATTGCTAATATATAAGTTAAAGACGCTACAAAGACTCTTCGAATATATTGATCTTAAAAAAAAAGAAGAATAATAGTCAAATAACTATTCGATGAAAGTTTAAAGATTTTTAAGGTTATTTTATTGCTATTTAATTATCATTCTAATGACAAATGCAGTTGAAAGATGGCTCTAACATGACAACTAACACTTAAACTGAAATCTAAAGGTTAAGAGGTTTAATCTTTAGAGTGTGAATCACATTTTCAATCTTAAAAAGACAAACTGAATAACATTACTAATCATTGAAGACAAACAAGTTTCATTTTGGATGATTTTCTTACTATTTTTTAAAGCAACAGAAAAACGAAGCCTTAATAGAGATAGATCAACACCATAAATTTTCCCCGCACACCAAAAAGCAGATTCTAAATTTGTCTAAAACAAAGTTGTTCAAAAGAAAAAAAGATTAGAGAAGCTTTTAGGAAGTTGTGTAATCGTTTAACAAAGATACTGACTCTATTTATTAAAAATATAAATATTTATTTTACATTTTCATAATTTTTTTTTGAAATAAAATAATGAGCATAATTTTTTAATTTTGAAAATTATACTTCATATAAAGCCAAATTTTTTTAAAAGAAATTGTATTGAAATAAGTTTCCACTCTTCTGTGAAATTATTCCCCTCATTTGTTTCGTTGTGAAATAGTTGAAGGAAAATTGTTTGTTCTTATTTGATCAATGAGAAATTGACATTTTGTTCTTTATGAGAAGTGGACATGCAAGTCCTGATAATCCAATAAAATTTCTTCTCATTTTTCACCAATATTGTGCATAGAATTATCAATGAAAAAAAAAAAAAAAAACAAACCATTAAGTACAGCTAATTAACTGAAAATACCTCAGAATCAAACACTTTTTTCAACCAAACACAGCCAAATTGATAGGAAGGATAGCAACCCCATAAAAAAGAAGAAGAAATGACTGCTAATTTCAGTAAAAGCTCTCATTTAAAAGCTGTTGAAGAACAAATTACAGAGGAGGCTAAAAAGTCAGCCTGTGCTTCCTGGTTTCCTAGAACTGATACAAAGAAATTAACATAAACTATTTCTTTAAGTGCTTAAACCTTAACTCCTCGACTGGATGAGGAGACTTCCCCATTGCTTTCAGTAACACAGCTCAATCCTGAAGAAGAATGAGAAGTTGAAGAAAAGCTGCGGCTACGATCCCTTTCATCCTCACTCATAAAATTGATGAATTGAATTACTCTCTCTGGCTTCTGATGATGAAGACCTGCTTCTGCTTCTTCCTCAGCTGCTCTTCTCTTCATAAAAATGCGGCAGAGAACCCAATCTCTTCTAGACTGAACTGTGCTCTGTTTTCACAAAGTTTTTTACCATGGAAATGTTAGGAGATAAAAATTTGCAACAGGAGCTCTTGATGAGCTAAAAGTAAGTGTTTATAAAATAAAATAATATATCTTTCTTTTTTATATTCTGATTGTTCATAATTCTATCAAAGGACATTAGCAGCTCCAGAACTTAGACTTCATTAGAAGCCTAATTAGAGACGGTCTTACAGTTTCTTAAAACAGCTTTCTATAAAGCTGCTTTAAGAAAGTCATCCTAAATGAAACCTTAATTTTTTCAATTGCCATTGAACTTAAAAGCTTAATTTAATGGGCCACAATTAATTATATTGTTTGGTTCTGTTTTTTACCTATTTCTGATAAGAAAAATAGAAAGCAGAAAAATGGAATGATTAGGTGAAAAGTTAAGATAAATTTTTTTTCTTTATAACTCGCTTCAAAAAAGCAAAATTGCTTTTGAATACCACAATAAAAAGGAGGATTTACATATATACCATATAGAATTCTTCTTTATATATATATATATATATATATATATATATATATATATATATATATATATATATATATATATATATATTATCATACTATTTAAATCACATTAAAAATATCATTAATATAAATTCATCAAAAATGAAATAATTTTTTTATGCATATCTGATCTGTTCATGATATTTTCATATTAAAATGTTATATAAATAAATATAAATATATAAGTATTTAGTAAATAATACATAAAAAAGGGTAAATTGGGTAAGGAAGAGAGAGAGAGAGAGAGAGCTCACATGGACCAGATTGCTCCTCTTTCCAAAGCTGCAAACACCGGCATCGGCGCCGGCGCCGGCGAGGCAGTACTCATGCATAAACCAGTCGGTTTTCCCTCCGGCCGGCGCTTTTCCATGATAGAAAACCAGAACCTTCTTCATACCAACCACCTGATTACTCTTCGAAGCAACAATAGGCTTCTCCTTCCCTGTTATCTTCCAGTACCCCGAACCCATCGCCCGATTTACCCGGCGGCCATTCGGATACTTCGCCGCTCTTAAATAGAAGAAATACCTCTCCTGCTCTCCAACACCTGCAATTAGCAAACTCCAAAATCGGTAAGTATCCATTCTATTGAGAAGATTTGAGAGTTTTGTTTGAGAAATGAGTAGCACTGACCTGGAAGATCCCAAGGGTCGTATTTTCCGAGATCGATTTCGGGGATTATGGCGGCCGGTAATGGGAAAGAGAAGACCTTTCTCTTCAAATACTGGAGAACGAGCTCTTCATCGGTCGGATGGAATCGGAATCCGGGCGGAAGCCGTAAAGCTCCGAGCTTTGCTGTGTTAGGGTTTGCCATTTGCTTCCAAAAGGGCAAAGCTCTTCTCTTTCCTTTCAAATCTCCTGTTTTTCCTCCAATTAAGGAAAAGAGAGAGAGAGAGAGAGTGCGGTGTGGTTCTGTACTTTGTAGGGGTGGGGGAAAAGCAAGGAGCTTTATAGTAAGGTTGCGGGAGAAATGCGACCACCGCTGTGCCGTGAACCAGACTCAACCCTTAAGTCTTCTTTGACGCATTTTAAACGATAGAGGAGGACGATTGTGACATATAAATATTTTATTATTATAACTGTAGTTATATTGCGAAAAAATACAAACAATGAAACAAATACTTCAAAGCTTTAAAGGTGTTTTTTTTTTCCTTTTTTTTATAATTAATAATTCCTAATAGCCAATAGGGATATGTGAGGGCATCTCCAACCGAACTCGAAACGTTTGAATGGCACTCCTGACCAGCTCCAGCCGAACCACAACATTTTTGCTATTTGACTGCGGGTGAACAATGGGACGCCAATATTGACGTTTTACTATTCATCTCCGCCATTTTTACCTCTCTACGGAACTTGCCACGGGAAAGAAGAGGCGACTGTTACCTACAAAAGGGTGAAAAATGGAGTTCGATTGGAGATGAATCACGGCATTTTGTAGTTTCACGACATTTTGGAGTGAAAAATGAAATTTTCGATTGGAGATGCTCTGAAGAGAGAAAGGGAGAGAATTGATACTTTCAGTGTATTTCATTAAATTTATAAAAAAATTAACAAAATTTAAAAATCTATATTAAATTAAATGTAATAAATAGATAATTAATATTTTATTTATTTAAAAAAGTTAATGTATTTTAAGATCCACTATTATTAAAAATTTGATAATAATATTATAATCTATATTTTTTTATAACTATTCTTGGCAGTTATACAGTTATTATATTTAATTTGATTATCAATATTAATTTCAAAGTATTTCCAAATTTTTTAAGAGAGAATATTTTTAAAAATAAGTTATGATTCATGAAATGAAAATATCCAAAGGTTAAAATATTAATTTTGCATGCTAAAATATTCACTGCATTAGAGAAATAAAAGGTGTGGAAAACCCTTAGAAGGGAAAAATTTACGGGCTCCGTGCTAGTTAAAAAGATTATACCAGTGTTTTAGTTGATTAAGACCGATGCATTTCCACGGGGAAGGTCTTTGATCATCGTAGTAAATATACATCTTATAGAACACGATACATGATGAGAGTTGAAAGAATCCTGTGATATGAGGGTTCTCAAAAATTTGACATGTTCGTTTAATGGGTAGGACCATAGTGGAGCGAAGAGTTGGAGAGGCTATAGTCAAGCTACTAAGATAGATGGAATCATTATCGGGTGATAGAGGTCATAGGAACTACAATAGGTAGGCGATGGTGGTCGGAGGTACCAAAGTCGGGGGACAGTGGAAATCGAATGAACCATACTCGACGGGCAAGAAAGGTTGCGATAGTTGTCGGAACCATCATAGTCGACGAGCGATGGTTGTCGGAGGGACAATAGTTTGCGAAAGACGGTGGTCGAAGGGACCATAGTCGGTGGGCAACGGTTGTTGGAGGGACTGAGAGACCTAGTCAGCAGACAAATGTGGTCTAAGGGACCTAGTCGACGAGCGGCGGTGTTCGATGGGACTGTAGTCGGTGGGTGACGGTGGTTAGAGAGATTGTAATCTGCAGGTGATGGTGGTCAGACGAATGCTCTACAATGGTTGGGCATAGGTCTAGCAGCGGTGGGTTGGTGTTGAGCAGGGGCGGATCCAGCTTCTATTTTTAGGTGGTAAAATTTTTTTTTTGTGCGAGATGGGCAAATATGCTTAAGATTGATAAAAGCAGGGCAAAAATTTTTTTTTAGAGGGGGCAAAATGCCCAAAATATCTAAAATATTTCAAAATCTCCCCTCTAAATATTTAAATTTTTTTTTTTGAGGGTGGGCAATTGCCCACCCTAAACCATGGGTGGATCCGCCCATGGTGTTGAGGATTCGTCAAACATTGATTGAACAATTAATCTTTTATATTCAAAAATGTATTTTGAATAAAGATAAGATAAGGTAGACATAAGATGTTATAAAACTTTATAAAATAGTTGAATTATATGTTCAAATAAGGTTCATTTAATATTCAGATAAAGTTCGAACTTCAAATTTATTAAATAATATGGTACAAGAGAATGCAATTACAACAACTATAGCACAATGAATTATAAGTCAAACACAATAAATGATAAATTTTTAATAAGAACCTAATATTAAATTGAATCAATTATAACATTTGACAATAACATATTGAGTAAAATGAAAATAGAATTTGTGTACATTGATAGAATCATCTTTGATTCATGATCGAACGTTCATCGACTATTATTCGATGCTTATTCCAAAAAACAAACAAGGTTCGAAATAAGCTGCGAAGAATATTCGATCAAGTTCAAAATAAATTTTGAGCTTTCTAGGTTTAGGTTCATAGTGCAAACTTACAATATCATCAACATTCAACGATAATTGCGAGCAAGTCAAAGACAGAGCCAAAGATGAAAACCATTCATCGCAACTTTGCCTCACATCCATCACTTGCAAATGAGAATCGCAAGAAATAAATGGGGCTTTAAGAATAAGAGATGTCGACTAATACTATGCTCAAAATGTCACTTATATAAACTAGACGATTACTTCAAATTCTAGAGTCTTGTTTTTAAAATATATTTCAAGCATTATTGATGGTCGTTAAGTAATATATTATGGCTTTATGAATAATTAACAGAGACTTCAATAGAGAAATCCACTAATTTTTTTTATCACAAAGTCTTATTGTTTTATCTATTTATATTTCTCCTTCATCTCTTTATCTCTATCTTTTAATGAATAACAGTATAACAACTATTCTACCTCTCTTTTCTGTTCCTCTCTCTGTTTCTCTTTTATTATTCAATGGCTCTCGTGATGCACGTTGAGAGTTAAGAGGGGAAGGAGTGAAGAAAAATAGAGAAATTTTAAAAGAAATATATTTATTCATATTTAATGATAACATTATTATGTTTGATGGAGTAAATAAAGCTTCTTTCTATCTAAGGAAAGTTATGATGGACCGACAGTTCTTATCAAAGAGGTATGCAGTATCTGATATGTATTGGATATTTGGATATTGCACGCCTCCGACAAAAATTTAAACGTGTCTAATATGTGTGTATTAAATATTTTATGATTTTTTAAAATATAAATAATTGTATTCCATTTTTTTATTTAAAAATAAAATTTAAATTTAAATTTTTAATTTTCACTCCACAACCTCAAATTAATTGACCGAACTCAATACCTCATTCCCTAATATTTTTATTTTCATGTCTCTCTAGCGAATCACGGCTAAGATTTCAAAACAATGCCCGATGCCTTCTCAAAGGCATCCATGTTTTAAAACCATCTCAAAATCTAAGTATGTGCCAACAATATCAATAGCTACAATCACACCTCGCGCAATATCGACATTCCATCTTTGTGCAATGTCATCTCAACATGGACAACTAGCACATTCTCAACATTGACGCCTAATGCCCATTGTAAAACCTTGATCAAAGTTGTCAAAGTCGGACCGGACAAAGAACCAGAAAAATGAGAGATTCCTGGTTTTGATTGATTCAATCGAGGTCGAATCGGATGATGTAATAAATAATAATATTATTAAAATAATAATTTTAATATAAATTTAGTTTACATATAAGTATATAATTTAATATTAATTATTCCTAATTTATGTTAAATATTTAATATAATTTATACATTTAAATCATATAACTAATTTAGATTTATAATTTTAAATCAAAATATTTTCTAAATGAAATAATAATGGTATAATTATCATGCAAAAATATAAATTTATTACTAAAAAAATAAAATAATAGTTTCTATAATTTTAAATTTAAACAAAAATTTAATTTTTTTTCACAAATAATAAAATTTAATTCACATATAAAGTTATAAATTTAATATAAATTATTATTAATTTATGTTATATAATTACATATAATTTATATCTATATATAATGTTTCAAATTTATTTGAACATTGTATACAAAATTTTTCCAAAAAAATTCTCTTCAAAGTAATATACCATGCACATATATGACACAACTAATTATTTAGTTCCAAGGTTTTTTTTATGTTGTTTATATAACTTTTTATTTTTTTTTATGAGTAAAGAGCTCACATTAGGAGGTGGAACTTTGTGCTATAATTTATTAATGCTTATTATATAATCTCTAGACTTTATTAACTAACATATTCTATTTAAACTAATTTAATATTTAATAAAATAATTTAAATTAAATTATTTAAATAAATTATGCATTGAATCGGCTGGTTCTTAAAAAACGGGACTAGTTCACCGGTTGAATTGGCAGTTCCCACTGGTTTGATCGATCTTGGGAGAGTTTTACATGAGGATCGAATCAGCCACATGCCTGATTCACGATTAAACTGGTCGGTCCGGTTCTATTTTAAAAACCATCATTGTAACTATTAACAAATTATTTGTCATCATTTTCAAAAAGAAAATATTTTTTAGACCCTCAGCTATAAAACTGTGGATACCTTGAATGAATCATAAGTAATGAAAGCACTCTTCATATCATTAGAATTAACTTCCAGCTAAATCACCATTTAGTACACAAGCAATCCAGCTTGAATTTTGGATTTGCTTGTTCCTCAGCTGATTGTGGAACTATTATGACTTTGTTTGAGACAGTTTTGTTACTGCTTTATGAAACAGTTTTTTAGTACAAAAATTTTAAATTCTAGAAATCTTTGCATTAAAAAATTACTTCATAAAACAGTCAGAAAGTTGTCTCAAATGAAGTCTATATCAAAATGCTCCTTTTAGAATCATAGAGAATTTGATCATCTGCTGCATGAGTCTTGAGAGACAATGTGATGCCAGTATACCAACTGCATTCAATTTCAAGAATTTCATGCCTTGTATCAATATTTGCCTTGATAATTGTTTTTGAAAAGAATAGTATTAGATAGAAGGGATTGGTAAGGGCAAAAGAAGCTCATACAATTATGTATTAAATCAAAGTCGCAAGGTTGATTATAATATTCTAACTCATCTGAGAAATTTCCCTATGAAATCCAGTATCTAAAAAACTTAAACCATGCACCACAGATCCAATTTGTATTCTTGTCAACGACCACAAAAAAAAAAAAGGCGGGGTTCCATCCTAGCACACTAACTATCATGAGAATCTTAAGTATTGTTAATGAGTTTCTAGAAAATTTCGTTGTTCAGTATAAATCCCGATGTAATATTTGAATTGAAAGCTTGTAGAATTAAATTCAAGAACATTCGATTTCAACATTCTTGTGGTAGAGATGAAATTCTCGATGTTACAAACTCATCGAAATCATAAATGATCAAATCGGACCCCGAATGAGCTTTAAATAGAGCTTGAAACACGATTAAAAACTTTATGGCATTAACCAAAGGATCAAACATTCTCTGAATCTTATGTGCATATAATAAAATTTAACGGACTAATGAGATGGATCTAGAAGATGTCTTACAATTTCTATCACCACAAATTTTCTAGCACATCACAATACCCATGTATTTGATCAAATGTAGTATAATTTTGGCTATATTGTAAGTGAAATTAAACATACATTGATTTGACCTAAAACATAAAGCATAATATATCTTACTTAGTCTTCGTTTAGAACGACTTTATTACTGCTTCTTAAAACAGCTTTCTAATACAACAAATTTAATTCTTTTATTAAAAATATGCTTTAAGTAGTAGTAAGCATTAGACCTGTCAATTTCGGGTCACGGGCCGGGTTCGGGTCAACCCGAAATTGACTCGGCACTATTCGGGTTCGGGTCAACCCAACCCGTTTTCACAAACGGGTCGATTTTTCAAACCCGCACCCGACCCGCTTCGGGTTCGGGTCAACCCGACCCGCTTAAATTTGATTTTTCGAGTTCCCGCGCGGTGCATAGGCGGTGCAGCGGTGGCGGTGCAACGGCGGCGGCAGCGGTGCAGCGGTGCAGCGGCTACAGTGCCGGCGAGGCAGCGACGCGGGCAACGACGGTCACGGACGTGAGCTCACGGCTCACGCGGTCCGTCACGGACTCACGCTCACGGCTCACGCGACACGATGTCACGCTCACGCATGGCGTGGGGCTCGATGCGGGCACTGGGCAGTGGCCAGTGGGGCAGTGCAGGGCAACCGGGTAGACTCGGGCAGTGACGCGGGGCAGCCGGGCAGCCGGGGCACGGGCAGGCGGGCAGCGGGCGGGGGCAGCGGGCGGGGGCAGCGGGCGGGATAGGAAAATCCGAAATTTCAAATTTTTTTTTTAAATAAACGGGTTTTCGGGTTGACCCGGCAGGGACCCGGCAACCCGCCGGGTCAACCCGAACCCGACCCGTTTTTGCAAACGGGTCGGTTTTTCGAACCCGAACCCGACCCGCTTCGGATTCGGGTCAACCCAAACCCGAAAATTCCGGGTCGGGTTCGGATCGGGTTTTCGGGTCGGATCAAATATTGACATGTCTAGTAAGCAAGCCGTCCCAAACGAAGCCTTAATAAATATGCGGATCAACTGCATGAACAAATTTTATATTTTGCATAAAATGAAATATGATGTGCATGCATGTTATGATGATAGATTTATGAGTATTTCAGGTAAATTAAACTCCTTTGCTTTGATATTATATTGATACCGTTATTTATTTCATTAAATATTTTTAGTGAGAGATTATAATTAATCAAGCTACAATTTCTCAACAATTATAAGTGATGGTTTATTTATCTACACCACATAATAATCCAAAATAGTATTCTATGTTGAGGTTTATAGTATGAACACCATTACTTTTTAATTAATTAATTAATGAATTGATTGGAGTTAATTAAATAACAAAGCAATAGCGTGTCCTGTAACGCAATTCTTGGAAGTTATATAGTTTTCATCTTCTATTTTTTTTTAATAATATTTTATTCAAATTTTTTCTTGAAGAACTAATGCTTCTATGTAAGCTTGCTAGCTGGGTCTCTTGGCCTTTCTGTCTTTATAGTGCACCATTTTCAGAAGCATCCAATTAGAAGAGATTGGCTTAGCTTCCCCACTTGCTGCCAAGAGTTGGACTTTTCTGAGAGCTTCTGTGGTTGGAAGAAATCCTCCTCAATTCATATAATTGGAAGGAAAATGTCTGACTCTTCCTTCTTATAAAAAAATAATCATCAATATTCGCAAGGGATTCGAGAAATGAAGTGAAAGCATACCATGACAGTGATATCTCTCAATTAGGGCTGTCAAAAAAAATTATTATTGTAGGCATTTTGTTTTTCTGTGAAAACTCTCGGAGGGATCTACGCGTTAATAAAAAAGGGAATTACATGTCCTTAAAGAATCATAAGCTCAACAAAAAATATAGTTTTTGAAATAAAACTTAAGAGCTATTAGTTCTATCTATTACAATTAAATAAGATAAACAAACAAACAAACAGAACAAAGCCAACTCCAACGATTGAACCAACCGAAGGGTCAGCAACTTGCATTCAATAAAATCCAAGGAGGGCCACAGCAATCAAGGGAAGCCATTTGCGAAACATAAAGAACATGTAGAATTCTATTACCAACAGAACCTCATAAAGCTGGAGCAGTTGAAGAAGTCAAAGACCAAGCCTAATACACCAAAAGGAAAGAAGCAAGGCACTCGACCAACCAGGCCAAAGGCCACCAAACGGACAAAACGTAGGCAACAGAAGAAAAGCCACCCAAGATAGCCGACAAATTATTCTGTGTGGAGACTGCACACAAGCTTATGTTCGAATTTGATGCACTTTTACTGAACTTTTGCTGTATTTTTGCAAAAGGACAGCTAATTTGCTGCAATTTTGCTATGTTTTTGCAAATACTCAACAAAAATAGAGTAAAAGGGCAGCTAATATGTAATTAAAATTGTAAATTAGATTCCTTTTGCAAAAATATAACAAAAGAATAGTAAAAGCGCAACAAATCTGAACGTAAGCTTGTAAGCTTGTGTGCGGTCTCCGCACAGAGTAATTTGCCCAAGATAGTCACACTCAGCATATGAAGAAAGGCCGCAAGACAAAAAACAAGAGAAAAAAATCAAAATGTTTTTTTTTTCAATTTCCACCTTCGACGTTTGCCACCACCATGACAAAAAGCTTTTTGAACAATTCGACTCACATTTAAACTATACAACTCATAAAAGGTATCATTCAGACCATCCAAATCACTCCCAACATTTCCACTTGGTGTGGAGAAATGACCATCTAGCCAATCTGATTGATCATCACAATTTTGAAAAAAAATGCAAGTTAATTGATATTTCAAATCATCAGAAGAGAAAAGCACAATTAGTATGTCAACGAAAGGCTCATTCTGAATACAAGCAGCCGAGTGAATAATTAGTTCATTTAGAAGAGGCTCAGCCACCTTATCAAGATCAAGGGGCTGAACACCCAATTCAACCAAAAGAAACATAACTCTCAATTGGTACATCAAAAATCCAAACCATCCAACTGACTAAGTGCTTCACAACTAGCAGGTTTCAAAGAACTAGAAAAACGATCAGAAAGGCCACCAAAATCAGAAAAAAATGGGCTATCAATGAAGTTAATCATACACGCAACATGTTTGAAACCCTTAGCAATACCCTCATTAATAACACACGAGTTAGCCACATGACAATTAAAAACCAACGAAGAAACACCCACCGGTCACAGCAGGATCACCCAGAACCCCCGGGACAACAACATGAGAAGCATTAGCCAAAATAACATCAACAACATCAGTAAGGCCACTAGAATCAACCATCACCGGACACATTATTATTGTATGTGTTTGATCGTATTTGAATCCATAATTAGGGCAGTTAAAAATTATTCAATTTACACATTTAACATTAAACTTTCACTATCTACAGATAATTCTCAAAATGTTAAATAATACAAAAAATTACATCACCATCATTGGACTGTGCAACTTAACCCATCGCCCTTCCTAGAGAGATCCTATATATCACCCAATGCTAGTGCACTTGCCACAAGTTGCATGCAACTCTTCCCCAATGAGATATTGTCCGGATCCTTCTCTGCGAGATCTTGACATGACTTTCTCAGCCTTTACCAATGCACCCTTTGCAACTCTTTCTGACGAGATCCCATGCCTTACGACTTACTTGTCCTTCACGACCCTTCCGAGACAGATTCTGTCAAAATTTATTATAAATGAAAGTTTACGTAACTAAAAAAATATAAAAATATGAAATTTTGAGTGCTATGTATTAATTTAACTATTATTATTATTATTATTATTTTATTAGTGTCATTAATTTACTTTCATGATGTGTACGAAACTATAATGAATTTTAAACGGCTAATTATGCATGCTTTAGGGTGTATGTGGACATATAGTATCACTACTTTCAAATAATCCCGATGTTTTTTTGCTCATTTTCAATATGCATTTGTTGAATTTGAAATAAGGCTTGAATTTTCAGCGTTTTAGCTGTTCGATTCGAAGTATTTCAAAATTTAAATGTATTTTAAATGTAATGTAAAATAAATGAAGTGTATTGAAGAAACTCATATTGGTTGCAAAATAAATTTTAAATATCTTTTTTGTATTTGATTGTAAATAAAATAAAATAAGAATAGCATATAAAAAGACAGGGTGTCAATTTCGGGTCACAAATTAGGTTCAGGCTAAACCTGGAATCGACCTGACATTATTCGGGTCAACTCGACTTGACCTACGGACAAGGCAATACCGGCAGCGGCGGGCCGACAGCAGCCGACATCCTCGTCACTCGGGATAGCGGGGACGGCAGGATGGGACGAGGCAGTGGCGGGCAAATCCACGCGGACGCGACGCGAGACAGCGGGGACGCGATGCGGGCTTTGCCTCGGGATGCGACGATGGCAGCTCTGGTTTGGCGCGGTTAGCGCGGGTCATTCCCTGGTTTTTGGGTCAACCCAAATCCAACCCGATTTTTTCATGTCGGGTTCTGGTCAAATTTTTGGGTTGTGTCAAATATTGTCACCCCTATAAAATGAGAAAGTTGACCCAAAAACAATGTTTAAATATTCGATATTTAAAAGATTTTTTCGAACAATGTTTAAATATGATTTCAATAATATTCGAATAAGATATTGCTAAAAAAATTATAAAATAGTAGAATTGCAAATTTGAATAAGATTCCTTTAATGTTCAAATAAGATTTGAGCTTGTTAAATAATAGAACATAAAATAGCAAAAAAGAATCAGAAAGGCAAACACAACAGAGGATACAATTTTAATAATAAGCATTATATTAAATTATAGTTGTTATAAAATTTTGTACAATAATATATTGAGTATAATCATAATAGCTATAGCATAGCAGATTACATTTTTGATACAAATGAATACAATAATAACTATAACATAGCTATATCACTATAAAATGCTCAAATTTGACTATATATTTATCACTATAAAGAGTCTAAATCTAAATTTTTTCGGACTGTAATCAAACCATCTTTGCCACATGATTCAAGCTTCTTCAACCATTTGTTAATCATGATTCCAAAATATAAGCTTCGAAGAATATTGGATCATATGTTGAAATATTTCAATTAATGTTATAATAAGTTTTGAGCAATATTCAATATTGGTAATCAATCATATATCTAATATCTTTTTAGGATTGTAGTTTGGATTGTAAACATATAACATCCTTGAAGATGGAAAGTTGGAAACTAAAGTTGGAAACTTCGCCAATATTCTTTCAATGACAATTTTCGACTAGTAAAAAACGAAGACATAAATAGTGCATTAGAACTTAAACTCATAAAAATCTCTCAAAAATGAGAACTGTTGGAGAGGAAGAAGTGCTGAGAATAAGAGGGGTCAATCAATTTATTGTGCAAAATGTTGCTTAAATAAACTAGAGCAACTCTTCAAAAAATAGGCATATTTTGGTCCAAACAAAATTTTATGTTTTTTTTTGTTTTTCATAAGAAATAAAATGGTAGACATACATCTCTCAATTTTAAATATTATAAGACATAAAATTAAATTTCCCATGTAAAATATTTAGGACACACAACAAGCAGAGATTATGTAAAATACGTAGGACACACATCAAGTAAGGATTATTGGACATAGCGGGTGTGACCATCAAGCACAAGACTAATTATTTTGTGCAGACACTGGACGGAGAAAACCGTCTGGATTTACTATGCTTTTACTCCCCTTTTACTGTGCTTTTGCAAAAGGGCAGCAAATATTTAATGTTTACTAAATAATTGAATATTTATTGCGCTTTTGCAAAATGGTAGCAAAAGCTCAGTAAAAAATATTCATAACTGAATATTTGTTGTCATTTTATTGTCATTTTGCAAAAACGTAGCAAAATGACAACAAAAACGCAGCAAATCCGGATGGTTCTCTCCGTTCAGTGTCCGCACAAAATAATTTCTCCAAGCACATGGAACAAATGACTGGTGAGCTGAGGCCTAAAAAATGTGAGTAGAGCCTCAGTGCTAGTGTCCATAAGCTAAGGTCTTCGTCATGATAAAGACTTTGCATGACGCATTTCAAATTCATTCAAAATTCTAATTTGAAAAATATTAAAAGAAAAAAAAAACACTAAAACTAAGATTTCAAATTCATTTTAACAATAATCAAAATAATTGTTTTATAAATAGTTATTGATAAATAAACATATGGTCTTACACAATTATGGGTTGCAGATTTGTCTTCTTTTGAAGGTGCAATCAGAGCTGTAGATGTATCCCTTTTCCAAGACGTAATCAGAGCTGTATATGCGACAACACAAAAACAGTTAGAGTCTCCTCATTGGCTTACCTGGATCAATCGACGTGCATTATATAGAGGGCTATATGGATGAGATTTCAGCTAATTAGGAGTATCTATAGCACCAATCAATTGAGTTCTTGGGTCTAAAAAAAGTGTACACTGTTATTGAAGACCTTCTTCAGAAGGATGCAAAGGTCTAGATGTTTAAGCTAATTAAGGTCCTAATTAACATTGCCACCGTTCTTCAGCTTGGTCTTAGGAGGGAGAACTTATTCAGTACGGAGTTCGGACGGGAAGATCTATCCGGACATATGAGTGTATACAATGTGTATACATTTGTACACAGTATATATCAAATTATTGTACATACTCTTTGTACACATTGTGTACACTCACAGTCCGAACTATTCTTCCCGTCCGAACTCCGCACAGAATAATTTTCCTTTAGGAGGACAGTTTTAGGTCACTATTTTTTCATTTCTTTCAAGAAAATTTTATGCTATAAAGTTACTATAAAAATAATAAAAAATTGTCTTAAACAAAATTTTTATTTTAGATGAGTCAGGAAAGTAGTATCCAATAAGACATTGATTAGGAGCAAATTGAATTAATCAACCATGCAGAAGTTGGTGCTGAAACTTATCATATTGGCGAGTTGTCTTATACCTTACTTGGAAGTCTATGATGTTGTAGTGGTGTGGATAAAATCTTCAAACAAATATTGTTGTAGACCAATCACTTAACGAAGCTATATAAAATTGATGTATCAAATTTAATGAATATGAGTTATAATGCTTATCATGGATAATGGGAGAAGGTGCAAGCACTACAGAAAATTCATTCATTTTTGATGGTCAAATTCATTAGAAAACAAATTATATATCTATTGAAAAATATATTAATTTGCTGGAGGATTTCTAACATTTCCATTTCGGTTGCTAAAAAGGATGTAGGAAATGGACTTTTATTCAAAATGGGCTAGCTAATTTCCCATAGTACTCCTACCTGATAACATACTATATGCTGGAAAGTCATCGATCATCCACAATAAATTTACTTTCATTAGAAAGTTATGCTTATTGAAAAATCATATGTCATCACACATTCTTCTACCTAAATCTCAGGTCATCAATCAAGGTTGTAAGAACGTATTTATTTTTTGCTTTCAGATTATGTGGGACATGTATGGATATGATCAAACATATAAGATGTAGTCATATACATACATCTCTGGTGGAAGATTATAGGGTGTAACTATAACTAGCCAACATGAGTAAGGTGAGGCTACCTAATTATAAGTGAGTGATGAAACTATTCCAAATTGATTGTTAAGCTACAAAAAGTATTTTACAGAAGTTTTACTCATCCCTATTTCATGACTTTTCTATATATTCTCTAAATTACAATCCTATTGCGTATAAAATCAGCTCTTCGTACATCCTTGCATTTTCTTCATCAACTATTTGGAACTCGTTGAAGGACCACATTAAGAGTTTAAATGTTACTCGTACTCTCCATGTGAAGTTTAGAACCAATAATCTGGCATAAATCCTATATGATATAAATCAACTATAATCTCATTGGGAGAAAGGCATGCTTGTTTTTTGTGTTTTGAGCAAGTACACCTTAATATCTCCTATGATAAAAATGAAGGTAATTAGTAGACAACGTACATAAAAATTTTGTCTCCCTTGACAAATTCATCTATTAATGCATTTCGTCCAGATAATAATCAATTCTATATCAACAACTTTTGGCTTTAAATATTCATGTGAAATCTTATCTAACCAGTGTAAGCCCTAAATAGGGTGGATAAATATAAGCTCAAATTACACAGCAATAAACATATTTGTCTATATAGGACTAATCTTATCAAATGCAATCAAGTTTTTCAAATTTAATGCAAAAATCCTTGGACAAGCAAATATGTTTACTTGACCGTTTTTTTCAATTAACTAATCATTTAAGCTAATTTGACTAATCTAATTATAAAAGCTAATTTGGGATGAAAAATATAAAAAATTATTATGATCAATTATCTCCCAAGCCTATAATTGAAGAATCACTATCACAATGATACAAAAACTAGATTACATCTCATTACTAAAAACTTTTTTAAAAAGAAATAACGTTGATCAATAAACTTGAAAATAATTTAAACAAAATCTAACTGATAAATTCTTTAATTGATTGAAAATTAAAAAAGAGAAAGATTTATCTTTATATTGTTGAAGAAATCAATTAAAATGGTTTAGAAATGAGGTTGGATGAGTCTCGATGACGACGAGACCGAGAGAAGGAGATTTCTTTTTTTTTTTTTTTTCGTGGCAAATGGGAGAAGGGAACGAGTTGGATGAAATTGGGATCTAATCGACAAGATTTTTGATGAATAAATCTGACGAAATTGTCACACCCCAAGATCTAAATTAGAATACTAGTATATTTTTATTTTCTTAATTAAAATTAAAGCTTTTAATTTCAATTGAAAACAATATATAGCCAACAAAGAAATTCTATTAATTTATCTTCAACATTTATATACACCACTAATTTAAATCCAATATACAATAACTAGAAGCTCAACCTAGCACAACGATCTATTTATATACTTCTGATTATAAACAAATCAATAAAAATAAAATAACAATAACTTGAGAAATTCTTAGGATGACAAGCCTCACACTCTTGAGCATGAACCTCTTTTCATATCTGAATTAATTAACTATATAATGAGCTTACAAAGTCTAGCAGGTTACTCAAACCTACAATTGAACTCTAAGCATGAAAACAAAATAGTATGCATGTAATTTTCAGTTCATAATACTTTTCATTTATATTATCTGAATTAGTACAGAAAATGATAAAACATATATTACAAAATGAAAAGTCTATTAATCAATATTCATATAAACAATATGGTATGTATGATGCATCCATAAAGTGGTGTAAATCAAAATCAATCATCCATAAGGCAAATCTAGTTTAGTACTAGTCAAATCAATTAGTAAAACCAATGCATCTATACAAAACATCTGAAATCTAAATCATATATACTTGTGAAGTATAAGCCTTAATAATACATAAATATTATCATATATCATATAAAGCTTGCACACATTGTATCCTGAATCATTCAATAATAGAAACTTGTATTCATAATCATATCAACATCATGTTCATATGCCAAAAATCATAACATAATTAATCATAGTAAAAAAGTAAGGAGTTTTGATTTATGTGGTATTTTTATAGAAAAGAGTACTTGTATCATGTTCATTAATCATTATCATAATATTAATTTAATAGTCATGTGGCTCAGTAATAAGAGCCATACTCTTTCTCCATGTAAACTTCTTATAACTCCCTCTTGAATCTTAATCATGATATTGAGAATCTTATAGGATATGACCACAAGTCTCTTATTTAAGGAAAGCCCATCGACCCAACTTAATGTACAAGAAAATCTTCTCCAGCCATTCATATTTTAATAATCAACTTTTACTTCTTACACACATTATGAAAATAACTAAATAACAAAAATTAGCATTTATACATTCACGTGCCTGTAATCATTCACAAAATTTATTTTACCAAAAGGATAGTATCAAAATGCCAAAATTCACATGTTTACACAAATCATATAAAACAAAATAAATAAAAATATATTTTTATATATAATGAAAAAATAAAAAAATATATATATAAAACAAAATAAATAACATTCTAACCTCTAAACATACAAATCATCCAGTCATAATGACCAAAATGATTAATACTATAATATACACAAAATTATACAGTAAAAGTTCACTAAAATATAAAAAAATAATAATAAATATTGGTTAATACAGATGAATAAATCTCAGAATCAAAGTATTTGAAAACAAAGATAGGATAGAAATCAGCTAAAATGATCAGAATAATTTTTGTTATAGGAATGTCGGACATAAAAACTTCTGAAGCCTTTTCTTTCTTTTCTCTCTCCTCCTTATCCCATTCTCCTCACAACCTTCTTCCATTCCTATCCAGGCAAGCCAAATGAGAGAGAGAGAGATGGAGGAACATTTGAGTGGAGAGAAATTTATATTAAAATATATTTTTAATTGCTTATTAACACTGCGGTGTGCTAATCTGCACCATGGTGCTACATGCTCAATCCAAATTTAATGTATAATAGAGTACATCAACATCATTGTGCCGAATTAATATTAAGAGTTTTGACTTGTGTGATATTTTTTAAAGAAAAGAGTACATGAATCATGTTCATTAATAGTTATCTTAATATTAATTTAATAATTAGGAGGCTCATTAATAAGAGCATCACTCTTGTTCCATGGCTATGTAAACTTCTTATAATTCCCTCTCGAATCTTAATCTTAATCTTGAGAATCTTAAAGGATATTAAGACAAATCTCTTATTTAAGGAAAGCTCTTCGGTCTATCATCTTCTATAGGGAAATCTTCTCTAGCCAGTCATATTGTAATAATCATCATTTACTTGTTACACACACTACCAAAAAACGCAACCTATCGCAACGGTTTTTTGCACCGGTTTTAAAAACTGCTGCCAAAACCTTGTTTTGCATCAAAAATTTAAACTCAGTTGCGGTTATAACCGCCACTAGATCCCAGAAAACCGCCGCAAATTTGAAATTCGGTCGATTTCGCTCATACTTGTCGCGGTTATAACCAGCACAATTCTGTACAGATGCGGCGGATATAACCGCTGCAAAATATGCTATCCGTAAAAATCTTCCCCGCCGGTCTTAGAACCGCTGTGGAATGCCGTTGCAGTGCATTGCAAACACAGCGGTTATGTAGCGGTTCTAGAACCGTTGCAAGGAAATTAGTGGCGGTTATAACCGTCGGGAAAGGTATAAAAAAGTGCTGCGAAAAGCCAATTTTTTGGTAGTGACACATTATCAACTAAAATAAATAACAAAAATTAGCATTTATAGATTCACGTGCTTGTAATCATTCACAATGCTTATTTTGCCAAAATGATTGTACCAAAATGCTAAAATCCATATTTTTACTCAAATTGTATATATCAAATAAATAACATTCAAGTCAAAATGATCAATACTATAGTACACCAAAAGCTATGTAGTAGAAATTCACAAAAAAAATAGGAGAAATTATAATAAATATTGATTCATACAGAAAAATAAATTCTGGAATCAAAATATTGGAAAATAGAAATATGTTAGAAGTCCGCTACAATGATCAAAACAATTTTCCATTACAGGAACGTCGGACAAAAAAATCTTGGAAGCCTTTTCATTCTTCTCTCTCCTAAAAAAACGTTTTCTTGCTTGCATATGACATAAAGAGCTTCAAGCAATATTTTTATAAGAAAATTAAGCCATGGAATTAAGTACAAACGCACAACTCTCCTTAGCCTATTGATTGAGAGCGTAGGCTTCCAACTAAGAGGTCCAGGATTCGAGTCTATGTGTATGCGTTGTGTGTGTGAGTTTGCCTTAAATGGCCTAAATGTCCAAAAAAAAAAAAAAGAATTAAGTACAAACTATAATTATTCAGTCAAGATTTTTATTGCATGTAGTGTATTCATAAAAAAAATAGTTATATAATTTGTTGATCAATTTTTTTTAACAAAATGGATCTTAAAAGTATTATATTTATTTTGAGATATGTGTAATATACATTTTAATTGAATTTTTTATGTGTTGCACTCATTTTAAAGCAAATTTAAATGTGGATGATCAATTTACATAAAACAAATTAGCATTATTTTTTATAAAAAATAAGACCTAACAATTCCATGATTTAACATGAGAGAATATGCTTTAGGCTTTGTTCGAAATATTTTCTTACTAATTTTTGTAATAATTTTGTTAAACATTTTTTTACTCTGGCTACAATATCATATCACATGCCCAAACAAAGACCTCTCTCAAATGGCTTGCTTTCCCTGGGCCCAAACGGCCCGCTTCATTTTCCCCTTTGCTCCTCTCTTGTGACTTGCAACCTCGAGCACAGCTTTTGTTTTCCCTTTGCGCCTCTCTCGCCATGTTGTTTGCATTCATAATATTGATTTTATAGCTCTTCTTTGCTCCAGTAATGAGATGACAAATGTAACTATTTTAATGTATTCTAACATTCTATATGAGATGTCAAACCGCTAAAAAATTGATCTTCGGAAAATTGATCGTTGGAAAATTGCCAGTACTGAGTGATTTTCATGTAGTGTTTTATTTAGTCCCCCCCCCCGCGAATAAAATGTCAAGCTCTACCACTGTCTTCTTCCCTTCCTTTCCTGACAAGTCAAACGAGAAAGAGACAAAGAAACCACATCAGTCGGAGATGAGCCTGCAATGCCTGTCTAGGGTTTTCAGGGGTTTCCTCTTCTCGCCTGCGTTTTGCTCGGTAATCTCTTCCCTTTTCTTGTGCTTTTTGGCTGGACGGCTATTAATCACGTGGTCGACCCTGATTTTTTGGAGGGGAAATTTAAATCTCGCTCTTTTCGTGATGTTTTATCTGGGGATTCACCCTCTTCGGAGTTCCCCGATCTTAAAATTTCTTCTTGCCATGGTTTATTTGCATAATGGATTTTTGATGAAGAAATGAAGGCTTTAGCTGTTCCTTTTGAGTTTGCGTTAGTTGGGAGGTTTCCTGGTCGGCGGCCTTCGCTGGATGTTTTTCGCAAGTTTTTTTTTTTTCAACTTAAGCTTTGTGGGGATTTCTCTGTCACTTTGCTTAACTCCAAAAATGTTTTGATTTCATTTTTGAATGATCTTGACTATTGCCGCATTTTCTCGCACCGTTCTTACTTCGTTGGCAACTATTATATGAAGTTGGTTAAATAGACTCCTCTCTTAGATATTGTCATTGATTCTCCTACTATACCCATTTGGGTATCCTTTCCTCATCTTCGTCCGCACTTATTTACTCCTAGAATTTTACATGGGCTTGGTTCTTTATTTGGCTGGCCTTTGCAAATGGATAATGCCACTTCCAATGGTTTGAGGCCCTCTGTTGCCCGTGTGCTTGTTGAATTATATGTTACTAAGAAGTATTTTGATCAAGTTTGGGTTGGCTCGGAATCTATGGGATTCATTAAACGTGTTGATTTGGAGGATTTTCCTCCTTATTGTATTCACGGTAAACTTCTTGGTCATTCTAAAGCTAAATGCCATATTTTAAACCCTTCATTAACTAATAAGAATGTTCCTATTGTAGCTGGTTTAGAGGTGAATGAGGGTGAAAATAATGGTATTTGTGTGGTTCCTATTTCTTCAAGTGGAAGTCCTTTTATTGTTGACGATTGTGCTATGAAGGATTTTTCTCTGCCTTTGGGTCATCCGGTGGCAGATTCTAGGGTTGGCATTATTTCTCCTTTAGTTGGAAAGGATATTTTGGGTACTAATCTATCCGAGGCTGTGTTTCTGTACCCTCTCTTAAAATTGTGGACCCTTTGTTGATTAATTGTAATGTTGCTAATGATGCTTTGTTAGTGGATCAAAAGGCTACTTGTGAGCAAGGTGTTCCTTCTCCTTTGCTTAATTTAGTTGATGAACTGAATGAGTTTGAGTTTGTCAATGGTGGTGGCTTTGTTTCTCCGATTCACTCTTTGGTGGCGGAGGGGAAGTTTTCTAGCTTGTAATAATAAGATGGAGGCAGGGTTTTGTGATTTGGCTTTAACTATAATGTGGTGGAGGAGACTGGTGTGGAGGAAGTTTTTGTTTCAGTTTATAATGATGCAGAGGAGGTTGAAGGTTACGAGATGAGCCAAGAGGGGGTGAATTGGATGATTAAAAACTTCTTTAATAAAAAGAAATATCTTTCTATAACTCTATACAGAAGCTAATTTCATTCACAATAAAAAGATAGTTTATCAGTTTCACCCACGTAGATAATCTCAATAAAAATGAATACGAAAATAAAGTGCGGAAATAATAAAGGAAAGAACACACCGATTTATAGTGGTTCGCTCAAACCATGACCTACGTCCACTACGTGGAGGCACCATCCTAGTATTACACTAAACCTTTCACTACAGGAAAAACGTCATTTTCCGGCGGCCATTTTCGTCGGAAAATGACCAAAATCCGTCAGAAAATTGCATTTCCGACGGAAATATTTTTGCCGGATTTACGTGCGTCGAAAAAGGACTTCCGGCGCAAAATAAGTCGCTAGAAATATTTCCGACGTTTCGCCGGCGGATTTTCCGCTGGAAAAATAGTTTCGGCAGATTTTTTATCAGCCGAAATGTAAAGGAAAAAAAAATTTTGCAGCCCGCCGGATTTTATATCAGCCTGAGAAACCAAGCCGCCGCCTGAGAACCCAAGCCCAGCCCTTGCCCAGCCCGCTTCTGCAGCCCAGCCCGCACACGTGGCTCCCAGCCCTACCCGCTTCTGCAGGCCAGCCCGCCTGCGTGGCTTCCAGCCTGCCCGCGCAGAATGCTTCCAGCGGGGTTCGAACCCCGCCCACCCCTCTTCCTCCTCTAAGAGCATACCATCATTTCTTTAGGCGAAAACCTGTAATTTTCTATACTTTTTTTCTATTTAACCTATTACTTAATCATATTAAAAATAATAATTATTTAAAAGTAAATTTTTTTTAAAGATAAATAATTTTAATATTTTATTATAATTTAATTTTAATATTTTATTATATTTTAATTTTAAATTTAATAATTTATTTTTTTTATTAACTAATTAAATTATAATTTATTTTATTATATTTTAAGTTATTAAATTTAATAATTTAAGTTAGTAAATTTAATTATTTAAGTTACATTTTAAAATAAAAAATATTTAATATTTAATTTAAATAATTTAATTTGATAATAAGTTCTTAAAATATAACTTAATTTTTCTAATTTTCGTCGGAAATTCGCCGGAAATCCGCCGGAAATTCCACCCCAAATTCTTTTGAAAAAATTCTGTCGGCATAAAAAATATAATTTTTTAATTTCCATCGGAAATCCGCCGGAAATTCCGCCGGTAATTTCTTCGAAAAAATTCCGTCGGTATACCAATCAAAAAATATGTTGGAAATTCGTTAAAAATTTTCCGTCGGAAACCCGCCGGAAATTGCGACGAATTTAATTCCGCCAGAAATTCTGCCGAAAATATGCTGTTTTCCTGTAGTGTTTAGTGATTCTCCTTTAGCCCCCACAGCTAGGCGAAGAAGCCCTTACACAATCACTTCCACCTTCCCCGGTGCGGTGGAGGAGCCGGGTCCTTTGACACCAACTAGATCTTTTTCTTCCTAAAATTTTCTTCAAGACAAACATTGAATCCGATGGTATTGAGGTGCAAGCTTGTCGGAGCAACCGTGTGAAATATCCTTCACACTCCCTTGAAACCCCCTCCAAGGTTCTTCTCATTCTCTCAAACTCCACCCTTTTCTCTCTCCCTTTCAAGTCATCTCTTCAAGTTTTCTCCAAAAGAACAAAGACACAATGGCTGCCAAAGACTCTTATAAAGTCTTATGAGAGTGCTTAAATAGAGGTCTAGAAAAACCCTAAAAAAACTCAATTCAACCGTTAAATATCATACCTTATGATCGTAAAATCGTCTAGTACGATGTGTAGAACTTGACCTGTTAGTACTGTACGATGTCCAGTTAATATTGTACGAACATAGTACTGTATGATGTCTGGTAAGATGTGATGTACGAACAGTTCATTAAACGAGCAGTTCCCCAAAATTATTTATGTTGATCGTATAGTACGATCAAAATATCAAAATTAAGCCATTTTGATTGAATAATCATAGGATTAAATTAGGCGATGTTTTAAACATCGTATAATATGATAATGTTTGTACAATACGATTAGAATAATTTTTCAAATTCAAAATTTTGCCTAATTTAATGAATGACGGGCTTTCTAATTATAACAGATCGTACAGTACGATGTGGTGTTCGTACAGTATGATTAGTTATATTTTAAAAATATTTTTTAGAAAAAATATATTTTAATTAATTTCTATTACACTAGATTATATAGTACGATACAGATCTTACAGTACGATGTACAGAAAAAAATTAAAATATTTAAAAATATTTTTTGCTCTCTTTGTGTGTGTGCACGATCACCAATCTAACATACATCATTATAAGGCTTGACTCAAGAAATGATATAGACTCGTTTAATACAACAAATTCTACACAATCTTGAGCCTTGAAACTTTAAAGAATGGTGCATGGTGTACCTGAAGTATTAGTCAACATAAAAAGAAATATGCACTATAAAATTATGAGAAATAAAAGATTAATAAATATTATTTGTTATCATCAAAATCATAAACTCGGAAGCCCAAGTTGCAACAGAGGTTGGTCAGGTGGTTGAAGTTCCTCTTACTGTCATGTCCCCCAAAGGCTTACAATCTTTATTTGTCTCAAATTTTTTGTACAATGTGTTATGGGCAGTCGATTTGGCATGATGGGTATCCTTCATCTTCTGGTGAGGGGTGTGAGGATTTGTATGTTGAGGAAGGTGATTCTCTTATGGAGTTGTATGGATTAGATGTTTGCAAGGTTTCCGATAAAGCTTTCTCCCGTAGCAGTAAGCGTTATAGGAGGAAATCTAGAAGATAATTTTGTTTTATTTTTCTCTTGGTTTTGGTGACGGGTTGGTTTGTTAGCTCGGTAGGTGCCTATTGTGGGCTTCTTATTTTGCTCGTTGTTCTACTTGTCCTTGTAGGTTCTGGTTGCTGTTAATGGGATTGCTCTTTGTTTATCAGCTCTCTATAGATGTCGGCTCGATTGCTTTTTGCCTTGCGGATCCTGGTTTTGGTTTTTTATTTTGAGCTTTTGTTTTTGTTGTTGCTTAGTGTATTTTAGTTTATGGTTTTTGTGGCCCATAGGTTTTATTTCAATTGTTGTATTTTTAGAGGGCTTGATTTCTTTAAGGACTTATAATTCTATTTTAAATTCATCGCGTAGACCCCTTCTGCGGGGTTTTTCATAGAGAGAGAGAGAGAGAGAGAGAGAGAGAGAGAGAGAAAGAGAGAGAGAGAGAGAGAGAGAGAGAGAGAGAGAGAGAGAGAGAGAGAGAGAGAGAGAGAGAGAGAGAGAGAGAGAGAAGAACAATCGAGTGGAGAGAATTTTATATTAAAAATTATTTTTCAATGCTTAGCACCATGATGCGCTAACCCGACGCCGCAGTGCTGCATGCTCAATCCAAAGTTAATGTAAAATAGAGAGCATCATTGTTGCAGCATCGAATTTCAGTGCCCCAACATCATCATGGTATTTTAAAGAATTAGAGATGGAGCTCTACAAGAGTTGCTCATCATTTTAAAAGGAGACAGATTAACACATTGATTAATACGGTGCATCTTAAATATAGTATGCCTTAGGAATAATATATCCTTTTAATATCTTTTGTACTTGTTTTCTAGAATTTTCTAGAAAGTTCTATTATTATGTTATATATAAAACTGATGTAGTAGGAAGATATATGATATATGAAATTTTTTTGGAATTACATTATTATGCTGTACTTTGTTCTTTTGAGTTGTTTGTATCTTTTTTTCAAAGACTACCTACATCACTAGTGATGAAAATGGATAATCTTCTTTCAATGAGGGAAAGAAATGAATACAATAAGATAATAAAAATTTTGTTAGAATGAATATTAAAATTATTAAATTTATTTTAAGATGAATGCAGCATAAATTTTGCTTGATTATTGATATATTGCATGCATTCATCTCAAAGAAAACTCAATCATTTTGAGATCATTCGCATCAATTTTTGATAAAAATAGTTCGAACATATATATTCTAAATTTTAGAGATATTTTTTTGTTCTTGGCCGGCATGCATTAATGCCTAGGCTACCTAAGCAAGCAGGTTCAACTTAATACTAAAGCTAAAGCTAGCTGTGGGTCTCCAAAAGGATTCTATTCATGGGGTTCAAATGCAAAGAGTACAACCACACTATCTCGTAGGACAAAATGATCGTAGGCCTTTACACTCAATATAAGCAGACCGATGGAAGAACATATGGAGTTATACATAAGATTAGCCTTGGAAGATAACGACTTTCGCCTGCACACTTCGATGTATAATAATATATATATAATCCATAAGTTATGAGATTTCCCTCATTCGATACATCAGCTCGAATAGGGTTTATTTGATATGGGGATCGGTCTCCCACGGGCGCAAGCCCCCGTGGTTAATTACATCCTAGGCCTTGACCAAGGAAAACTCTCGATTAAGGACGATGCATTATTCACTTCTTAATTTGGTGCACAGAAAAAGTTCCTAAGTTCTATTCCAATAAATGAAATTTTCTATTTACCCTTAGTGATGACTAGATCTTTTTAGATGAATAAAGATATGATTAAGATTTTGAGTTTAAAAGAACAAAAAAAAAAAAAGAATTACTACCCTAAGAGAAATGACAGACTCAAGACACACCAGAAGTAAAAGACACTGAGGGGCGTACAATCTGGGCTTATGCTTGCCTGGAGTGAGCTGCCAGTTAACATCCTAAATATAATCAATCGTCATATATGTATACAAGATAGGAAGGCTCTATCCTAAGGAATTAAGGATTTAGAGTTCAAAAGGGTTTCAATCATGGACTCTATAATATGCAATAGAATATACCTAGCATTGTATGATGCATGAAACAGATATAAAATATCCTTATATCTACTGATGTAATGCATGCATGTGCGTAAAGTGCATTGTGAAATAAAATGTGTAAAAAATGCATGCATGACATCTAAAGTAAAAAAAAACACACAAGATACCCTCCAGGCAAATATCATACCACAATAAAAAATCATCCTAGTGATGCTCACTTCGTGTGGGTAAACAACGATGCCCATGACACAATAGGTGGCCTACTCTACAGGCTTAAATGACCCTAATAGTCTCTAGGGCTCACAAAGGTGGGGGATATTATACCCAAAATCAAAAAATGAACAAAATTCTAGAGATGCCCACTTCGTGTGGGAAAACAATGATGCCCAATGGCACAAATGGGTGGCAAACTCTACAGGGTTAAATGACCCTAATGGCCTCTAGGGCTGGGTCAAAGCTTCGTTAATGCACTAACTTATGGCTGGCTACCTAAACATGCTAGAATACCTATTAATAATATATGTGTGAAGTGTAACAGTTCCGATATATAATTAGGAGTTCTTTATAAGTTCCATAGATTATACCTGATTGTGACGCTGCCACTTACAAGCTTATGATCAAATGATCCCAGATTATGGCGTGACCACTTAAAACCTCCTAAGAAAATGCTCCTCTTTAATCCTCGACCATCAGGATCCAATGTACCACTACAGGAAAATCACTCATTTCCGGCGGTAATTTTCGGCGGAAATTGGGCATTTTCCTGCGATTTTGTAATTTAGCGGCAGTTTTCCGGCGGTTCAAATGCCGCCGGTAAAAACCGCATAGGAAAATAAATTCTGGCGGCAAGTTTGTCCGGCGGCTTTCCGGCGATCTTAAAAGCCGGTCAAATTTTTTTTTTTAAAAAAACTCGCTCCGGCCAGCCACTCTGCTCCTGCGCCCGCACCCCGCCACCGACCAGGCTCCCGCGCTCCGCGATCCCGGCTTCTGCGCTCCGGCCAGGCTCCTGCGTGGCTCGTGCGCCCGCTCCCTACGTCTCCACGCGGTGAGATTCGAACCGTGGTCCTCCATGTAGATTTCAAGCAACCAACCGAAATGCCAATTATGCAAATACGTTATTATTATCAATATTATTTATTTAAAGTATATTCAGACCGAAAAGCAATTAATTTTTTATTTTTTAAAATAAAACTAATTAATTTAAAATAAAAAATAATATTTAATATAAAATAACAATTAACTAACTAAATAATTTTAAAATGAAAATTAATTAAATAGTTAATATAAGTTTTAATTAGTTTTTGTTAAATTATTTACATAGTAAAAATTTTATTCATTTTCAATATATTTTTTAAAGCCGTCGGAAAAGTGAAAAAGTCGCCGGAAAATTTCGTGAGAAACAACCGCCGAAAAAGCGCTGAAAAGCCGCCAGAAAATTCCGCTGGAAATCAATGATTTTCCTGTAGAGTACCTCACAAGATAAGATAAAAGAAAAATATACATATGAGCGTAGATGCCATTCATAAAAGAAACGCAGGTAAATAAAGAAAAATAACTAACATAAAATTTGAGATTAGCATTTATAAAGCATGTGCATGTTGTAAACATTGAATAACAAAAAAAAATATCGACTTAACCTAGAGCTCGAAGTCGTGTCCTAACCAAACAAACCTAGGTGTGTGTAATGGTGTGTAGTCTTGGATAGGTCCTATATAGGATATTTTAATTATAGTTTCTTTCATATGATTTGTTAAAGGGCAAGAGAGATATTTTAGTTTAAGTATAAATATTAGTACTTTAGGATTGATTTTTAGAGATTTTTATTTTAGTGTTTGATTGATTACCATCTTTGTTTCACACCGAGGCCGTGAGGTTTATTTCACCCTCCTTGGGGCTAACTTAATAGCCTCGTAGACATGGGTTACCCAGTGACAACTAATTTTGTTGAATTACTTTAGGTTATTGTAAATCAAAAAAAGAAAGGTGAATTAAATGATTTATTATCAATTAATGGGTTAAATTAGTTAAGTTTGCTATCAACTGGTTCGTGGCATTGTGCCACCTGGCTCGAGGAACCAGGCCTTCTTAGGACACTTAGCCCCGCAGCCCGGAGTAGTCTATCCTAAAAACCAAGTTGATATAGTTATATTAAGAGGTTTGTTGATTGGTTTCAAGAGATTTAGCTTAAGGTTTGATTAGGACTTAGGTGAACTAGTAGATTTGGGTTTTAAAAGATTTTTAACTTAATGAGTTTTAGTTTAGGTTTTCTTTCCTAACTCAATCTATACCTTTTAAATTTTAAGTTAGTTAGGAGTTGATTATTAGATTAGTTAAATTTAATTTAGGTTCTGTGTTTTAATGATTATGAAATATTAATTATGATTTGAATTCAAATTAAATGTTTTAATGCATTTTTAAGAATTAAATTAAGGTTGATTTCTGTTGGTTGATTATTAATGGATTAAGAAAAAAAACTAAACCTAGGAAAATGTGTCACTGAGTTTTTTTTTTGTTTTGATGTCTCTATCTTATAAAGAGCATGCACCCTAAGTCTATGTTATCTAAGACTCGATCCCTAATTTTTGTCCTTAGGTGTCACTAAAGTTGTAGGACTAAAAGAAGTTTTTATTTTCTAACCCTTTAGACATTCATACATGTATCAATAAATTTAGAGATCTATAAATAAAATAATAGGTATGAGAGTAGTATAAGGATGAGAAGTAAAGAGAGAGGAACGACAAAATACCAAAAGAAAGGAAAGGATAAACAAGATAATAAAGGGATGTAGGCATTTTTTGTTGGGCACACTTCTTTGAAGCTAAGTGTGCCTTTAAAACAACCTTCTCCCGAATTCAATGTAATACAAATAAGGAAGAAGGTATTTTCAATGCCCTTTGTTGTCCCCACATTCCAAACAAAGTACTTGAATAAGACTCAACCCAAATAACCAAACTATCCTCTAAACAAACTCAAAACGACGAGGAAAACTCGAGCTCCCAAAATTAAAACTAAAACAAGATCTCTTTCCAACAACCATATTCTTCCAACCTTATATTTTTGAAGCAAACACTAATAAAAGAGAGACAACATATACAAGATAGATCACTTCATCCAAAAAAAAAAAAGGAAATATTTAGAGAATTTTCCAATACAAATCCCCTTCACAAAAATTACCAATCCCAAAATAATTTATGAAAAGCTTCCAAACCAAACGACACATAAAATCCCTTCACAAAAAATCTACCAAAACTCATTCCGACACAAAACAATCGAGCGCTCTTATATTTGGCATGGGGTAAAACCAAGAAAAAAAATCTCATAAGACATTCATAAAAGTCATCACAAAACAACTCATAAAGCCTTTTTTAAAACTTCCAATAATTAAAGGAACTCATGAAACTTTCCAACCTAATACATGCCATAAAATTTTTCAATATATAGAGAATTATAAAGACTTTCCAACATAAAACTTCTTGTAAGACTCTCCATCCCAAAGATAGCTCGTAAAGTTTTTCGATACAAAGCCAATACACTTTCAACTTTGCAAATACTTTACCACATCTCGTCTCAAAGCATAAGTAGTAAAAGAAACAATAGAGAAAGAGATAACCCATTAGAAGGAGAAGAGAGAGGGGTAGGAAGGATAAGAGACTTAACGCATGCTTGCCAAAATTCTATCTTTCCAACAACCACCCAACAAACCCAAATAATTTCAACTCTCCAACATGCTCCACTCTCCAAAATTTCACAAAGTACTTCAAATGACTATTCATTCTTACTTATGCAAAGAGATGATACATCATTCTTCTTCCCAACACAAACCACAATCATAAAATAGCACAATATAATCATTCTCCCAAACATTCATGAAACTTGCCAACCATCTCCAAAGCACCACCATATTAAGCCCATACATATTTTCATAAGAAACATAGAACGACATGGATATTCTTTAACGGAACAATTACACAAGGCACTGAAGATTTAGCAGATGATGTATAAGTATAAGTATCACATCAAAAATTATAATCCCAAAGAGTCAAATGAACCTCCAATGCACTTGTTCCAACACAATCAATATACACATAGAGTGAACAACTATCTTTATGTGAATAACTTTGATAGTTTGTAACTTTGATAACTCATTCTTCCAAACAATGCAACACAATGTATTTAGTTCAGATAGCTAATTCATCCATAATTTATGATAGCCACGTGTGTCAAAATCAAACATGAGAATATTCAACTCTTACAATACAAGGTCAATGTCGGTTTTTTGTATAAAGTAAATGGGCTCAAATAATGAGTAAGAAGATTTGTGTCGATTCGATGTAATAAACATTGCATTTCATCAAAAATAGTAACAATAATAATAATAATAATATTCTCCAAAGATCATCATAAGTAGGGATCTGTGCATGAATACAAACCTGAAATAATTTTTCCTTCTCTTTTCAGTTACCGCCATGTATCAAATGCATATATATATATATATATATATATATATATATATATATATATATATATATATATATATATATATATATATATATATATATATATATATATATATTTTTTTTTTTTTTTTTTTCATATGAAGGTTAGTTAAGCAAACTCAAATGACTAAGTGTATAATCAACATATGTAACAATTAACAAACCAGTCATTTACATAGAATAATAATTTTAAAGAGTTAGGATATCATTATATCATAAGCAATTTATATTAAATGAGAATAACAACATTCCATGCTACATAAATTGTATTTCTATGAATATAGCGGCAAAGATAAACTAATCAATGAAGGGTTTCCTTACTATATTTGATATGTTTGTGTGTGTGTGTGTGTGTGTGTGTGTGTGTGTGTGTGTGTGTGTGTGTGTGTGTGTGTGTGTGTGTGTGTGTGTGTGTGTGTGTGTGTGTGTGTGTGTGTGTGTGTGTGTGTGTGTGTGTGTGTGTGTGTGTGTGTGTGTGTGTGTGTGTGTGTGTGTGTGTGTGTGTGTGTGTGTGTGTGTGTGTATATATATATATATATATTAATTTTTAAGAACCAATAATGAATTACAAAATTATTATCATAAGTGTATGTGGCAGCTTCTCAAAATTTCTTCATAGAAAAGAAATTCAGAATAAATCAAAACAGCCACATGAAATCCTCCTTTCCTCAATTCACAGTAGAGGGGATCTTATCAATATGCATTATCCCATGGACATATAGCTAAAGAGGAGAGAAAAACTTTGTATAAATCTTGTCACTTATTCATGAACCAAAGCTCTTCGAAGGAAAACTTTTCAAATAATCCCTTGAAATATTATTTTTCTTTGTTTTGGAGATGCGAAGTTATTAACTAAGCAATGATGAAACTCGCTCATCATGAAGAGTGTATATCAATGTCTAGATTTATAGAGCAAGGGATCCATCAAACAAAACAACCAATTCTCACAAAGGTCTCTAATTTAAAAAAAGAAGAAGAAGCTTTTATGCAACTATAAGCTTTATGAATTATGACCCATGTAAAGCCTCAACTCAATCAAGACCCTACAACCTCCCTTTTTTTTAATGACATTTCACCAAACAATAGATATACAATATTCATAAGACCTTCATGAAGTAAACTAAAGTGAATATCATCACCTTATAATCACAAACCATCACAAACTCTCCACATTCATACTTTATTGAAATCATCACAAAAAAAGAGTTTATTTAGATTTACCAAAATTTTATAATGAAAGAGAGCAACTACGATCATCCAAGACTTAACATTACACCTCAAAATGAGTTGCCAAAGTTTCGGTACATAAAATAAAACATGTTGATATATACTAACAACATATGCTTCAAAGAAAATCACCAACACATCATAACTCTTCCATTATGGCTTTCCATCGAACACTTCATGTGCAATAGTTGTAAGATCGCACAAAACAAATCACCATAAAAGGCCATGATTTACACACCTATTTGATTAAAACCACTTAAGTAATTTTCACAAGATCTTTCATGATTCACATAAGAAAAGATATATGCATCTATATCAAAAGAAGACTAAAAGAATTTCATTCTTTAGATTTTGTAAAGAACCAAAGCACAAGACATGTTGATTCAACCAATGCTCATGAAGTACAAAAGTCATAACCATATATACGATTAAGAAAAACCATGTAATCGAAGCTCATGACCCTCTTGGAGACATAGAAATAGTGAGATGTAAGCATAACCTCTTGGTATCCTCATTTGATCAAAGCTTAAATGTGCACATCTCCAACAAGCATTACAACAAACACCCCATGTGCATGCCTCGACAAGGGATTAACATGGTTCCTTATGACTTGTCGCCATCGACAAGGGATTAATATGCTATGTGACATGATTCATATTAATTGTTTCCTACCAAGACAACACAAACCAACCCACATTTTTTCTACACCTTATAAAATCATCTATGATTAGCAATAAATCAATAACTATCCTCATCTCCCAAAAGCACTAGGGCATCACTTGACAACCAAATAAATACAATAAAACTGAACAACAAGAAATGATATGAATGCTTTGTCAAGCTGATTCTAACCAAAATCAAACCATTTCAACTTCATATTGATGAAGAGACACTATCTAGATAAGGAGAAGAAAGAGGTTAAGGGAAGAAGAAAAAGAATAGAAGAAGGAAGAAGAAGAAATAGAAGAAGAAGAAGAAAAATAAGGGGAAGAAGGGGGAAGAATACTCATAGAGAGCAGTTTGGTCGGTCCAGGCGTCGGCGGCGTGGGTTCGATCCTAGAGGTCGGACGGGCTTTGGGCTCGGTTGGGGTTTCTGAACAGCAACGACAAGCAAGAGAGTGGGAAGCCACGACATGGGCGACTTCGGACGGGAGCTCGTCGACTTTGCTAGTGTAATATCAGTTTTGCTCCAGGTTCGTCCGGACGAAGTCGGATCGTCCGGGACGATCGGTACAGGTTGTGCAGAAAAATCATGTTTGGCTGTATGGTTCGTCTGGACGAAATCAGGATCATCTGGACGAAAATAAGTCAGAGAACCCGTCGCCGGGGACGATATGTAAAATTCGTCTGGACGAAATTTGTCCAGAGCCACTTCGTCCGGGACGAAGTGCGATCGTCCAGGACGATCAGTCTGGATATATATAGAAATGAGATATTTTGAAGAGAGAGAAAAAGCTGAGGAGAGGGAAAAACGAAGGAAAAAGTGAAAAAGTGGATTTTCGGGCGACGCCGATCTATTTTCGTCCGTTGTGACAGTTGAGGAAATTGCTGTACGCGAGGTAAGGCACAATCCGACTTTCTCAATTTTCAGAACCGTCGCTTTTGGCGGTATTATCTGTCCGGAATTAAGTTTTGTTCGTGATTTTCGTCTGTAATTTCTGACTGGTTTAGTTTTTACCGCGTAACTTTCTGTATTTTGTTGAAGTGCCGAGTGTGCACATTTTGGTTATTTTCTGAATATTTTTGTCCGGGTATTTTTGATTCGACTGTGTTTTTAGTCGACTGGATTTTTCTGTGAACTTGGAAATTATCTGTGCAGTAAAATAAATGTTCTGAAATGTTGATATCTATATTCTGTGCGAATTTGGTGAATTTTGATTTCCAGGAAAATTGTGTAAATTCTGTATACTGCCGTTGTGCTGCCCGATTTTTGAGTAATTTCTGTTTTGTTCGGAAATCTTCTGATTTGATATGCTATCTGTATATGCTATAAAAAGGGAGTTATAAGGGGCCTGGATCCTATGATATTCAGTTAGTGTCTGGGAATTCTGAAATGAGCTCAATATAAAATCTGATATCTGTTCTGTTCCGGATCCGAGGAAAATCTGTTTAGGTGCTATAAGCACTATATATGTATTCTGGTGCTATAAGCACATCTATTCTGGTGCCGTGAGCACAAAGGGAGGCATAAGGGGCCTGAATCCTACGAGATTCAGTCAGTGTCAGGAAATTTAGCTATGAATTACATAATATCTGATCTTTGATTCTGATATGATTCTGATACGATTTGTTCTGTTCCGATATGATCTGAACTTCTGATTTTGTACGATTCTGATTCTATTGATCTGATATATCTGATCTGTTCTGTTTCTGATTTGATACGACTTCTGTTTCCGTACAATTCTGTTTGATTTGATATATGCCCGATTTCGTTCTGATTTCTGTACGGATTTGTCTGATGTATTGATTTTGAGATTCTGAGGATTTTGATTAGAGGTTTATTGCTTTACCTAGCTGTTGAGCTCACCCTTGCTTTCTGGTGGTTTTCAGGTTCTGGGAAAGGGAAGGAAGTCCAGGATTAGTTCAGAGTCTGATCAGTATAGGTATTGTTTTGTACCTTTTGATTTTTGTACAATCATGGCTTTTCTGTTCTGTCTTCCTTTCTGTCTAAAAGCCATGTACTGTATTTGTAGATGATTGTTTTGAGGAAAATGAAATTAGATAGATCTTTTGTTCCGCTGCATTTGATGTTTTAGTAGCTCTGTCTGTGTTTGTCTTTTTGAGTTAAATGTTTAGAAGAATCAGTTCTGAACCAAATTCCAAAGCTAGATCCTGGTTAGCTTCTCCGTCGCGGCCCGGTGCGAACGGGATCCGTCTCGGGTCGGGTCGGGTCGTGACAGCTAGGTTCTCGAACGAGAGAGATGGGAGTAGGGAAGGAGTTCTGACTCTTTGCTCTGCCCACCGAGAGTGTGAGAGAGATCGGGTCCTAATGCCATAGGGCAAGCCAAACCAATAAAAAGTGAAGAGGGTAATTTTTTTTTCTTTTCCCACCTGAAAGCGATTCTCTAGTTCCCTTAAGCGTAGAAACGAGCCCTGCTTGCTCTGCCCACCCCAACCTCCTTCTGAACACCTCTCCAAAATGCGGCTTAATTTTGCGATCGAGGTCATTAGCGACGGCAGAATCAAGATGAAGAACTATGTCCATTAGATCGTTTCCTGACCTTGCTATTGGATTCAAATTGATTTAAAAATGTCAATATATGAAACCTTAGTTAAGATTAGGTTGCACCCATAGGCTGAAATTCGGTCCAAATCAAACCTAAATTAACCCAATTCGAGCTAGGTTTGGGTTCGAGAAGGTCCAAATCGAGCATAACTTGACTCGACCCGACCAAACAAATTCAATAAAAAAACAAACAAACTCAAATCAACACCGATTCGAATTGAAACGAGCTCGACGAGGCTCGATCAACTTAGTCGAAAAGCGCTCGAGGGTAAATCGAAATAAAAATGAGGTCAACACTAGCTTTTATCCGATCATTATCATTGTGATGCTTTCACTGACACTGAAGTGGAAATAATGGCTAAATGTTATGCTTGAGAAGATCATGATATGAGCTTCTCTAAGGGCCGTGGTAAGAGAGGTAGGAAACCTAAGAATGTTATTTTACAATCTCCCAGGAATACCCGTTCGCATACTACTCATTAATTTGGTCTTTATGTTTAATGCTATTATTTGGAACGTGAGGGGTATTGGTTGCCCTTCTTCGAAATATAGAGTTAAAAACCTTTGTCATATTCATAGCATTTCTATTCTTATTTTTCTTGAACCTCTTGTTTCTGTGGATAAACTGTTTGGTACTGCTAAATATTTGGGGTTTAAACATGCTATATCTAATGTTGACAATAAAATTTGGGTTTTCTGGAAAGATTTTGTTAGAATTGATATTATAGGTGATTTCCCTCAAGTTTTACATTGCAATATTGAAAGTTCGAATTTTCAATGTGGAGCTTCGATCTTTTGTTTAAGCTGCTTCTTCTCATTAATTATTTTAGAAGGATTTTGTGGGATCAAATTATGAATTTTCATAGTGTGTTCACCCTTCCTTGGTTGGTTGGTGGTGACTTTAATATCATTTCTAACCCGGCTGAGCGCATAGGGGGTTCTCTACTTATTTATCAATCGATGGATGATTTTAATGATATGAATATGGCTTGCAATCTTATTGACATTGGCTTTTCTGGTAATAAATTTACTTGGCATCGTGGGAATTTATGGTAACGGTTAGATAGAGTTCTTTTCAATAATGCTTGGATTAGTTCGTTTAAGTTAACTAAGGTGGAGCACCTTAGCCGTACCCTCTCTGATCACTCCCCTATCCTGATCAATGTTAAGGTTAAAATTATCGGTGTGCCTGCTCATTTTAGATTTCAGAATATGTGGTTAAAATATGAGTCTTTTCTTGATGTTGTTCAAAATAATTGGCATGCTCCTCTTTTCGTTGATGATTCTATTTTTGGTATGACTAGACTTTGGTTTAAACTGAAAAGGATAAAGCTTATTTTGAATTGGTGGAATCATAACATTTTTAAGAATATTTTTTCCAATATTTTACTGGCTGAAGACAGTGTTAATTCCATTGAGGAGCTTTGTCAATTGGACCCCTCGGTGTCTAACCTTGCTCGGTTGCATGAAGCCAAAGGGGATCTTTGTAAGCTTCAAGCTCAGGAAGAAATTTTCTGGAAGCAAAAGGCTACTGTCAAACATTTGGTGAAAGGCGATAATAACACTAAATATTTCCATGCTTTTGTTAATAAAAAATGTGCTATTAACTGTATTCATAAAATGACTCGTAGGATGGCTCCTTTATTGAGAATAATGATGAGATTGCTAATCTTGCTGTTAATTTCTTTCAAAATCATCTCAATAAGTCTTTTACTCCTGCTTTTATTGATGAGCATTCTTTTATTCCTAACAGTTTCTCAAAATGATAATTGGGGCTTATCCTGTTGTCCTCTTATTGATGAGATTAAGGAGACTTTGTTTGACATGAATGCTGATTCTGTGGCTAGTCCGGATGGTTTCACTACTAAGTTTTTTCAGCATTCGTGGCACATTATTGCTAATGTTGTTTCTTCTGTTGTGTTTGATTTCTTTAAGGGTTCTCCGATTCCCAAGTTTTTTTTCTTCTACTTTGATTGTTCTTATTCCTACGAATATTGAAGTTAATTCTTGGAACGATTATAGACACATTAGTTTGTGTTCGGCTTTTACAAATTAGTTTCCAAAATTTGATGATCTGGCTTATGTTACTTTTGCCTAAAATCATTTCTCCTCTCCAAATGGGTTTTGTTAAGGGTCGTGCTATAGCGGATAATATTTTGCTGGCCTAGGAATTTTGTCGTGACCTTGATGAGAAGGTTAGAAATGGTAATATGATTATGAAATTGGACATTGCTAAGGCTTATGATAATATTAACTGGTGCTTTATTTATAAAATATTGAATTTTTTTGGTTTTGATGAGAAGTTCATTTCTGATCTTATCAAAGTGTGTATTGAAAGTCCTTTTTTCTTTATTATTGTGAATGGTAAGGGTCATGGCTTCTTTAATGCTTCCCATGGCCTGCATCAAGGTGATCCTATCTCTCCTACGATCTTTATTATAGCTGTGGATTACCTGTCTAGGGGCTTTCGGATCTGTTTTACAAATGCCCTAGTCTCTACTTTAGAACGTTAGGAGGCATTAACATTTCTCATTTATGTTTTGCTGATGATTTCATTGTGTTTTTGAATGCTTCGAAGAACAAGGTTAGCAAAATTTTGAGCTTTTTTGATCGGTTTGAATCTGTTAGTGACATTGTTTTTAATAAGAATAAGAGTTGCTTTGTTATTGCTAGAAATATTTCCTCTGATAGGGTTTTGCATATTAAAAATCTTACTGGTTTCTCCCAAGCCTCATTGCCTTTAAAATATTTGGGTATTCCGCTTTATAAGGGAAGGAAGAAGTCTTTCCTTTTTTATGGTTTAATTTCGAGTGTGCAGAATAGACTGTCTTCTTGGGATTCAAATTTTTTGAGCTTTGGTGGTCGTCTTGTGCTTATCAAAAGTGTTCTCTTTTTGTTGCCGGTTTATAACTTTCAAACCCTCTTCCCTCCTAAGTTGGTGTGCACTAGGATTGACAGAATTTTTAATAAATGTTTTTGGAAGGGGTCGGGTAACAACTCTAAAATTCATCAGACCTCTTGGGTTAATTATTGTGGGTCTTTACAAAAAGGTGCTATACATTGCAAGACTATGTTTTATTTGGTTTATGCATTTTCCTTTAAATTGTGGTACAATTTCAGGTATAATGTGAGTCTTTGGGCCAAGTTTATGAGGGCTAAGTATTGTGGGGGGATCCATCCTTCCAAGTGTTTTTATTCTAAAGGTCAGTCTAAGGTGTGGCATCGGCTTTGTTTGGTTAAATGGAAAGTGGAGCCTTCTTTAGTTTGGGGTCTTAGGGATAAAGTTAAGGCTCTTTTTTCTGCTAATTTTCTTTTATTGAAGAATTTTAAGAACTTTCTTTTTACTATTGAGGCTTTCGGTATTAAGTTGGAGGTGGCTAATTCCCTTGTTTAGACTAGAAGTATTTATTGGTGCAAGCCTATTTCTAACTATATTAAGTTGAATATTAATTGTATTCATATGGGGAACAAGACTAGTGTTGGTGGTCTCATTCAATATCATAATGGTGTTTCTTTCCTGGGTTTTGCTGGTATTACCAGTGGTAGTGAGAGGATTGGTGACCTTTTAATTGCTGTTCTTCATGGGTTGAACTTGTGCGCTAGTCTTGATCTTAAGAATATTGTTATGGAGGTTAACTCTTTTTTTTTTTTTAAATTCCCTGCTTAATATGGATGATGGTAATTGCTCTTACTCCTTGTTTTACAGTAGGAGAAGTATTAGAGAGATCTTGGCCTCCCTTAACTGCTCCTTTTCGACTACTTTGGATGAGGCCAATGCTTGTGCTCGGGCGTTGGCTAAGATGGGCTTTAATTGTGCCAATATAATTGAGTTTTCTCTTAGGCAGTTGTCTGTCCAGATCCAAGGCATGGTTAGATTGGATCAAATTGGTTTACCTTATGTTAAAGATTAACTTTCTTGGGTGCTGGCTGTTCTCCTGCTCGTTTCGTTGCCTTGTGGGGGGGTTTTATGCTTTTTATTTTTCGTATTTTGCTGGGTTGTGCCATTATCCTGATAGGAGGTGGTGTATGCTTGGGGGTTTTTTGGTTATGATCCTCTCGGGTGGTGGCCATGGTTTTCTGGGTGATTTGTTATGGCTTTATTTGAGTTGATCTCTTGTTCGGCTCTGCTTTCGTGGCATGGATTTGCTGGCCTGAGGGGTTTGCTGTTGGTTTGCTGGGGGTCTGGCCCTTCTGCAAGTTGCATGGCTTTTTTTGGTTCTATTGTGGTTGTTGGGCTTGACCATCAAGTTGGTTGCTGTGGTGTGTACCCTGTGTTGCTGCAGGTTGGTTCCGATTGTAGAGTTTATCTGGAGCATTGCTGGTTTCATCCCACTCAGCCGTATCCTTTTTGGAGTAACTCTAATTTCTTGTTTAGGATTCTCATTTGCTATATTTTCTATTTGCATTCTCTTGTCTATATTTTGTTCTTGCAGGCTCCTTTTTGGGCGTTTGATTGGAAGATTTATGTGGAGACCTGTTGCTGGGAGCATTTTGGTTGGTTTTTGTTTTCTCCCATTTTTTGGTGCTTTTTCTTAAGTACTGTAGCATGTTCTTAGGTTGTTTTGTATTGTTCTATAGCGGGGAACTTGAGCTCGTATGTTTTCTTTTTCTTGATATTTGTAGCTCTTTGAGCGGTAGTGAGTTTGAGTTCCCTTTAAGGACCTTGTACTTTTTTCCCTATATTAACGCATAGGCCCCTATGGTGTTATATCCCCCCCCCCCACCCAAAACAAAAAAAAACAAAAAAACAATTTAGGCTTCGTTTGGGACGGCTTTCTTGGTGCTTCTTTAAGCTTTTTAGTATAAAAATTTAATTACAAGAAGCAGTGAGAAAGCATTACCAAACGAAGGCTTAGCTTTAATTCTTATATTTCTAAGATAAAACATTTGGTTTTCATTAAATAAATATTCATAATTATCTTCATTGTCGTCTCAGAAAACAAGAAGAAACGTCTTGAAAAATATCAATTACCATCTTTCCGTTTGTTCTTGAATATGTCTTACATTCTGCACTATATTTTAAGGAAGATATCACAAGCTAAAGTAGACTCAGCTGAGGACATCAATAAAGAGAAAGTTTATCAAAGCCTAAGCAACTGATCAGGCAATAAAATTAGCTATTCTCATGCAATTGAGTAAAGAATTGGGCATTAAATTTTAGTATGCGGGACGTATCTTCTTCGCAAGGAATAAGGATATATATTTATATATCTGCATGCAAGAGACGTATTACTGAAGTTTGCAAGTTTACTAATTTAATTTGGATATAGTTAACAAAGTTCATTGTAGAGAGTTGTCGGCCCTTCCGACGTGGTACAAAAAGCAAGAAAAAATGGCCGAAGTCAAATTACAAGCTTTGTAATAAGTGATTTCTTGGAAGGTTCCACAACGCAAGCCGCAAGAAAGCAGAAATCATGCATGCCGAAAGCTGTTTTAGGTAAGCCGATAATATGAAGAAGGCCGTTTTGAAAGGGAAATAATAACTTTAAGGGGTACTCATACAAAAATTACTAAGAATTTATATAAATATTTTATGTAATATTAGCTTAATAATAATAATAATAATAATAATAATAGTAATATATTTTCATATAAATATTCAAGAAAAATCTACTGGCTTGTTTTTTATTTACAAAAATAAAGATGAATTGCTTGAATGTATTCTTCTACTCATGGTATATTTTTCTATGAGCTAGGTGCTTGTGATACAATTTTTTTTATTTAATTGCTTTCAAGTTTGGATTTATTTGATACACGCAAAATCAAGAAAGAGTTTTGCACACAATTAGTAAAAGGCATAAAGGGCATTGGAATTAAAAGAGTTTTTAAGCTAAAGAATTTAGAAGGAAAAGATTATATGGTATAGTCTGATAATAATAAAAAAAACAAATAGTTAAGTATCATGTTACAGGAAGGGCATCTTTCAATAAAGTTTGGGAAGAAGTCTACGTGATGTGTGAGACAGGTAGATATGCATGTTTTGAATGTAATGATGTTGCATTCTTTATAGAATGAGAAAGAAAGATCAAACTAATGAATGAAAATTCATGCGAGTTAATTACTGACATTGAACAATGTGGGCAATGAGTTGTTGGTTTGTAAGGATGAAGTGCATTAGAGAAAATATCTATTGGTGGAGGGTGTTATATGTCAAGAAATGATGGGAATCAAAGAATGATAAAAACCATATAACATGTATCATGTATCAATTGACAAAGTGTTAGAAAATATTAGACGACATGCTTTGGGCACCCAACAGTGAAAATCAAATCACAATGGCGTTAGGTGGTGGGCGTCATGTATATATATTAGGAGATAAGAGAGGTGAGATGATGATATATGCTAAACATTAGTTAATGACATGGATTTTTAGTTGAGTATGTTGTATGATAAGTGCCATCTACAATGAAATTGAATGAAGATAGAATTGAAACGTCATGTTTCATTGATGAAGGATGTTGGATGGAAAGCATGGAATAAGATGCAAGTGATGATGAACATCAAATGATGGTGGGCACCGGATTGTGGTTGTTAGATATGAAGTGATATTATATATTTTCAATTGAATGTTTAAAAATAATGGATGCTGGTATTAGATAATCAAGTTGCTATAAACATTTTATGATGATGGATAACTATAGTAAAATGATGAAATGGATAGTAAATTAGTCATTGGTGAATGTCAAACATTACTTATTAGTGGACATTGATGGTTACAGGACAACAATGTTAGTGGTTAGTACTTGCTATGTGTTAGACATCAATTATAGCTAGGCAAATATTAGATGTTGCTCATTGAGGGATTAATTTAGATGATGATAACATGTGGATATCAGACATTGAAAGCTAGTGGACAATAGCATTTATGGCTAACATGTGTGGGGTGTTAGATGATGGTAGATGCTAGAGATCAGTCATAGATTTTATTTTGAAAACTGGTAATTGGTGATTATCAGTGACTGATAAATGTTATACGTTAGTAGTTGGTGGATGCCAATGGTTGGATGTTAAACAATGGTGAATCCCCTTGAAGAGAAAATATATAGTGAATCAACATAAGGTAGACAACTAAAATTAGTGAAGTATGAAAGACTAGGTGGGGAGTACAAGATAGAATTAATATAGACTTTTAGAAGTATCGAAACTTCATAATTCTACATAATTTTGGAATTCAAAGACTTTTGAATATTGAAAAAAAATTTAAAGCAATATTAATCATTTATAGATTCTAAGGGAGAAAATTTTATCTATATCCAAAAACAAAAAATAAAAATATTACTTAGTCTTATTAACAATATCAATGTTGGATCATTTTAAGAAATTCTAAGAAGTTTTTTGTAATAAAATTATGGATGGAAAAATTTAAAACGATAAGGTATCTTTGTAAAGATTTGTTCTTCTCTTTCATAGAAAACTAATATCATAAATGCATAATTAATTATAATTTTATAGAAGAAGCAATAAATTTGAGAAGGCTTAGGGATCCAATAATTAGACAAAATAGGTATCCTTTTGATAGTGAAGCAATAATGAATTGGCTCATGAATTGGAAGCATAAAGTGATCATAAAGTTTTTGGATTTTTTTTTTGATATTTTTGATGTTTGCATCTCTTTGACAAATTTATCATAATCCAAAGTACAATATGTGATTGAACTCTTCCACATAGTTTTGGATTTTGATAAAAATATAAACAATTTAATATATATATATATTTTTTTAATTTTAAAGACTCTTAAAGATTTTAATAAAACTAAATAACTACAATCTAATTAATAATTTTAAGCATATCATAATACAATTTTGTATTCATTTTAAATTAAAAATAAATGGAGTAAAATTGTGCAAGAATATTTTTTTTAATCTTATGCTTATTTAATATAAGTTTATTGAATTATTAATTTGATTTCAAAAAATAATTTCTATGACATAAATTAAAAATTTCTTTTATTTTTTGATTAAAAATAAGTAAATGTCATAATGTCCTTATGCAAAATATCTTTTTGGGATTTAAGGTTTCTTTTGGGATGACTTTTTTAATGTTTTCTAAAACATGTTTTTAGTATAAAAATTTTTTACTAGAAAGTTGCTTTAAAATAAATTATGGTTTCGTAATTCAAACAGCTTTTTTTTGTTTCTTAAAACAACTTTTTAGTACAAAAATTAAAATTTGTATACTAAAAAGCTGTTTTAAGAAACAATAAGAAAATCGTCCCAAACGGAACCTAAGAAAGCCACCCGAATCCAAATCTAAATCTATTCAAATTATGCTTATAATATATTATACGATAATAATCTCAGTACAAATCAGACAATTTTAAAGCCCTTTATTTCACAGTATCCTGATATATTTTTTCCCCAGAAGTAAGGCCTTCCCTTTGCCGCATAAGCAGAATAAAATCACTAGCTCTCATACAAATCTTTTCTTTCATCATCCTTCTATTTCAAAATTTGTCCATTTATATGCTCCATTTTAAAATTAGGCCTAAGATGGTGAGATGAACCATATTTTCTATGACATACATGTCATATCAAATGCCCCTTCACCGAAGGCATTTATATCTAAAGCAAAGTACTCTATATAATTAGCAGTTGGATGGAGGCTTTAGACTTTGCAATTGTCGCTGATGCGATGCATTATGTTAAAGTTAATGTATTTGATCACTGTCTCATCTAAATCCTAATCTTTGACCAATATTTTAATATGAATTATATGTAAAAAATTTTAGGAGCATTTACATACATAGCTTCTCAGCATTAATTTTATATAGGTAATATCTAACTTTGCTATTTAATTTGTATCTTCTAATATTTCATCAATGAAGTGAACTCGGCTAGACACTTAGGCCTCGTTTGATTGGACGTTTTTTTTGTGTTTATTCCATTTTCAAACGGTAATTTTATAAAATAGGAAATTCAGTCAAAACCAGCGATTTTTTCCTCAAGCCACATTCTCAATAACACCATTTTCTTCTTTTTCTGTTGTTTTGAGGAAGTTTTTTATGCTTCTTTGTTAGAAAACTCTCTTATCTAAACCAACATTTCTAAAACTAAAAAGTACTAGATAATCAAACGAAGCCTTAAGAATCTCGTTGTGTTGGCCGTTGATACCTTCTCTCAATGAGCTCATAGATAATTTTTTTTTTTTCATCACATACCTTATTGTTGGACCCATCGATGTGTTTGCTTGCAAGCTCCTATGCTATTTCCTTAACTTTTTTTTTTGGTTGTTGAGGGTTTCAAAAAAATTTGTTGGAGAAGAACATCAGAAGACTGAGTGAATAGATAAGAGGGATCAAGATGAGAGAGGGAGCACTAGGGCGAGACTACCCACAACAGCAAACGGAAACGAGGCAGGCACTGAAAATTTGATGTATATATGGGTGTCAATTTAGGTCAACGAGTAAGGTTCGGGTCAAATCCGACCAGACTCGATTATAAATGCCTGAATCCGAACCCAACCCGGGTTGACATGACCCGCCAACCAGTTAGAATTTTTTTTTTTTTCAAAAAATGAATTTTTATTGTATTTTAAGAAATTTATTGAAAATAAGAAACAACAAATAATCAAAATGCAATAGATCAGTAAACAATAAAATTTAAATTTTATTCATAAATTCTTACAACTTACAATTTAGAAAAATATATTACAAGTTATAAATAGTCAAATACAACTTAACTAAACAAGTATAAAGCTTAATTGTTTCCTTTCAATCTTTCAGTCAATGTGTCCATGCTTAATCATCAATTGCTCACCAATAAAGAACCTGCAATGCTACAAATAAATAAATAAATAAATAAAAATTAAAAAAATTAAATGCAATAATTCATTGATTGCTACTTGCAAGCAAAAAATGCTAAAGTCCTAGGGTCAGGGTCAACCCCATGTTCCTATGTTTCTGATCTCAAGTTCACAACAAAACCCTAATCAACATTTCAACCTCACCTTAGACTCAGTCTTTATAAATTTATAAGAAAACCCTAATCGGCTAATCCTCCTACAGATTTTAGAAATCACGGAATCACGAAATTGGTAACACCAAAAACGCTACTCAAACACTGAGAATCAAAACTAAAAAATTATTATAAAAAGAGAGAACAAATCTTCCATAAAAAAACTAAATATAAATAAAAAACACTATCTGACCATCATACCGACAGTCCAAAATAACAAAATGTCAAGAGTTATTGAAGATATTACCGACCAGTGCAACCGAGAAAGCCATAAAGGAGGAGGATTCGAGGAGAAATTCAGAAGTCAGGGGAATAACGAGAGTCGAGAGGTCGAGAGGAGAAGATAACAAGAGAACTCCACTGATCCAGTGCTCTTGAAGATCCATAGAGAGCGAGGAGTGGAAACCTTTAAAAAAAATAAGATGGAAGAGGCGAAGACTTGAAAAGCTGAACTTGGCATCTTTACTCGAACTCTCGAAGTAAAAACGATTAAACAGAGAGGTCGTGCGTTGTTGGGTTGCTAGCGGGTTGACAAGTTGACTCGAATTAAATAAAAAATAATTTCTGCATAAATTAAAAATTTCTTTTATTTTAAGATAAAAAATAAGTAAATGTCATAATGTCCTTAGGCAAAATATCTTTTTGGGTTTTAAGGCTTCTTTTGGGATCACTTTTTTATTGTTTTCTAAAACATATTTTTAATATTGATACGCCATGTAAAAATTATCTTGATCGGACACGAATCTCGAGGCAAAAAGCTAGTTGGAAACTTCAAAGTTTAATTTCGGGAGCATCCAAACTCCGATTTCAGCGAGCTTATAGTCAAACTGAGCGTCTCGGAAATACAAACCCAATGACACCAAGATCAACCCAATCCGAGGCCAAATGAGTTCGAATCAAGGGCTCAAAGTGCTGTCAGAAGGTTCAAACAGCAATTTGAGTCACCAAATGGTCTTCGATTTTTACGAGCTTATACTCGAATCGAACGTCTCAACGAGACGAATCCAACGAGCCCAAGATTGCTGAATTCCGACATCATTAAGGCCTTCAAATGGCCAACGAACGGTGCACGATCGTAGGATTCAACATCGGCCGTCCATTTGACCACTCCCTATTCGCCCCTGATCTCACGCCTATTTACGGGCCATGCCACTCCAGAAAATCTATAAATAGAGCCCTCATTCTTCACAAGAGAGGATCCAAGCAAGAGAGAGAAGAAGATAAGAGAAGGAAGAAGAAAAGGAATGAGTTCCTCCTCGACAGCCACCGGACCACCGCAGAACCTCGCCGGACCACCGTAGGAATCTCGTCGGATCACCGCCGGACCACCGCAGGAACCTCGCCGGACCACCACAGAATCTCGCCGGACCACCACCTTAAGGCCCGACGTTCAGCTCCTACGTCCTACTGAAGACCCGACGTCCTGCCAAAGACTCGACGTCTTGTTCAAGGCCCGACACTCAGTCCCTACGTTCTGCCGAAGACCCGACGTCCTGCCAAAGACCCAATGTCATACTCAGGGCCCGACATTTAGTCCCTACGTCCTGCCGAAGACTCGACGTCTTACTTAAGTAATTGATTGTAATCTGATCACCCCTGGAGGTGATTCAGTCCTTTGTAACAAACTCAAAGTCTAGTGGAACCATTTTCAACTGGGCTAGGCCTCATGGTTTTTCCCTTTTAAGGGTTTTCCACGTAAAAAATCTTGTGTTCTCTGTGTTTGCTAGTTATACGTACAACGCTAAGACGTAGAATAAAATCTCTATCGCCGCGTAATTTCTAGCCCGCAACAGATTGACGCACACTGAAGCAGTCGTGGACACACTACTGAAGCATGCAGGCAGCTCAAGGAGGAAATTGAGAGACTGATCTGACAAGGATATCTTCGACAGTTCGTCAAGAATCCGACAGCCCGAGAAGAAACTGTTCCAACTGGGGGCAAAATCAACAAAAACAGTCGACGAACAATCGCCAGATGGTCGGCGAAATTGAAACTATTGTTGGGGGCCCTTCAACGCCTTGTCAAGTTCTAATTGCAGAGAATAAGGAATCACCCACAAAGAAACTTCATGTAGATCACTCCATCACCTTTAAGGATTCCGACCTAGAAGGCATAAAAACCCCTCATCAAGATCCGCTGGTGATTAGCGCAGGGATTGACGACCCATGCTACAACGTCAAAAGGATTTTAATTAACAATAGGAGCTCAGTAGATGTGTTGTTCTACTCAACTTTTCTTAATATGGGCCTGTCCAGGGAGAAGCTTCTGCCTGCTGCCGGTCCACTGTACGGATTTGACAACCGACCTGTAAGAGTGGAAGGGACTATCAGTCTCTCGGTCATACTTGGAGAATTTCCTCGTCAGGTTGAGCACTCTATTCAGTTTATTGTAGTAAAGTCTGAATCGGCCTACAACGCGATTTTTGGAAGGCCACTCCAAATAATCTTTGGAGCAATTGCTTTAATTCCCCACTTAAAATTGAAGTTCCCTACCCCTTCAGGGATTTGAACCATATGTGGAGATCAACAGGCAGCACAATCGTGCTATCTTAAGCAAGCCCAACCGCGTTCATCAGTTACTTTGAGCATCGAAGATTTTGATCTTCGGAATGAAGATACCCCTCAAAGGGCCTCCCCTGTAGAAGATCTTACTTGTGTCTCTTTGTTAGAAGAGCATCCTTCAAGAACTGTACAGATCGGATCGCTCCTCTCAGATAAAGAAAAGAAGGAGTATGTAGACTTTCTACGTAAAAACCAAGATCTATTTGCATGGAGTCCAGCAGATATGTCAGAAATCAACCCTGAAGTAATTAAGCACTCCCCCAAGATCAATCCAGCGCTCAAGCCAGTAATCCAAAAGAAAAGAAATTTCGCTCCCGACCGTCAGCTGGTGATTGAGGAAGAGGTTGATAAGCTTTTAAATGCAAGATTTATAAGGGAAGTACACTACCCAACTTGGCTAGCCAACATCGTAATGGTTCGAAAGACAAGTGGAACTTGGAGAATGTGCGTGGACTATACCGATCTCAATAAAGCTTGCCCCAAAGACAGCTTCCCACTCCCTCGAATCGATCAGCTAATTGACACCACATCCTGACATCATATGTTAAGCTTTATGGATGCTTACTCCGGATACAACCAAATACAAATGAATCCTACCGATGAGGAGGCAACATCTTTTCAAACAGATAAAGGGTTATATTGTTACCTGGTAATGCCGTTCGGGCTCAAGAATGTAGGGGCAACTTACCAACGTTTGATGAATAAGATTTTTAAGAACCTTATCGGACGTACCATGGAAGTTTATGTGGACGACATGCTGGTAAAGAGCCTCGAGAAATCTCAGCATATCTCGGATTTGGAAGAATGTTTTCGCCTCCTCCGATCTTACAACATGCGCCTCAACCCCTCAAAATGTGCATTTGGAGTCGCCTCAAGAAAGTTTCTGGGGTTCATGGTTACCCACCGAGGGATTTAGGCCAACCCGGAAAAGATCAAGGCCCTAAAGGACATGCTACCCCGGAGAAATATCAAAGAAGTCCAGAGACTGAATGGAAGGATTGCAGCACTCTCCCGATTTTTGGCTCGTTCGGGAGATAAGTATTTACCTTTCTTCAAGATCCTTAGAGGGGCTCGTAGCTCAGGATTCTAGTGGACTGATAAATGCCAAGAGGCTTTTGAACAACTCCGGACTTATCTAGCCTCACCACCGCTACTCTCAAAGCCAATTCCAGGGGAAATTTTGTACATGTATATGGCCGTCTCTTCTCAGGCTATAAGTTCGGCCTTGGTTCGGATGGATGATACGATTCAACGCCCAGTCTATTACATTAGTAAGGTACTTTAATATGTTGAGATGCGTTATCCATTGTCAGACAAAACAGCCTTAACATTAGTCTTCTCAGCTAGGAAGTTACGACCTTACTTCCAGGCACACGCGATCAGGGTTTATACAAACCTACAGCTAAAAAATATTCTCCAAAAACTCGAGGCATCTGAAAGATTGATCAAATGGTCAGTAGAGCTTGGAGAGTTTGATATACAGTTCCTACCTAGACCTGACATCAAATCACAGGTGCTTGCCGATTTTGTGGTCGAATGTACTAGCTACACCTCGGATGAATCGCTTGATGTGTCTCCTTCCTCCTCCTGCTGGACAATGTATGTCGACGGAGCTTCTGGGAGTTCTGGTGCTGGTGCTGGAATCTTATTAATCTCCCCGGAGAAAGTCACACTTGAATACGGGCTTAGACTGAAGTTCCCAGCAATAAACAATGTTGCTGAATATGAAGCTTTAATCGCTGGATTGAGACTGACAATTGATTGCGAAGTCCAAGACTTAGTGGTTCACACTGATTCCCAACTGGTTGCTTCTCAAGTAGATGGGGAATTCGATGCTCACAATCCACTTTTGGCTCAATATTGCCAGATAGTTAAAACCTTGTTGGCCCACATAGCAAAGCATCAGTTCATCCATATCCTTCGAGAGCAAAACGCAAGGGCAGACTCTCTCTCCAAGCTAGCAACTTCTACAACGGGAGATGTTTTCAAAAGAAAATTTATTGAGGAGATCCACTTCCCTAGCATTCAAGGCTCATGGGTACTTCAATCAATAGATGAATCAAAAGAAGCTTCTTGGATCGACCCCATTCTTGCTCTCCTACAAGAAGGCTCTCTCCCTGAAGACCCAGCTATGACAGTACGACTTCGGAGGCAAGCAGCCAACTTCACCATTATTAATGAAGAGTTGTACAAATGATCTTTCATAGGGCCATACCTCAAATGCCTTTCTCCTTCGGAGGCGAACTATGCACTTCGCGAAGTACACTCGGGCATTTGTGGGGAACATTTGGGCGGAAGGGCGCTAGCCCAAAAGTTCCTGAGACAAGGGTTCTACTGGCCAACGATAAAACATGATGCATTAGAACTCGTACGGAAGTATAACAGCTGTCAATTACATGTCAACCTCACTCATCTACCCGCCTTAGAGATATCGACATTACAGAGTCCCTGGCCTTTTGCCAAATGGGGGATCGACATAATGGGACCATTTCCTATAGCCACGAGACAGCGAAAGTTCATCATATTGGCTGTCGACTATTTCACGAAATGGGTAGAAGCAGAACCACTAGCAAAGATCACTGAAGTAAATGCCAAACAGTTCCTGTGGAAGAGCATAATATGTCGCTTTGGCATTCCTGCAAAAGTTATTACTGATAACGGAACACAGTGTTGCAAATCTATTTTTCATGTCTTATGTTTTGATGATTGACAAACACTGCTTTTCTTGGACAGCTTGTTGCTTCTAACTTTTCAGGAATCGACGATCGGACAATCAAAAAGGAGCCAAGTTCAGAAATGCGTAGGTTTAGGGTTGAGTCAGTCTGTACTTTTGTTTTTTACCTTTTGAGTCCTCTTGTAATAGTCAAAAAGACTGATGCTTTGTAACCCTTCACACACACACACTTGAGAGACTTAGAAATTCTGTTTTTACTCATATCGGCCAGGACGATTTCTTTGATCGGCCTGGCCGATCAGCTTAAAACAGAAAGTCTAATTAAGGATTCTTAATTAAGGCAGCCTACGTTAACAGATCGTCCTGGACGATACGTGTATCGGCCAGGACGATAAGCTCAAAACAGAAATAAGTAGCCGCCATAGACAAGTATGGTATACCATATCTTTAAATTATCGGCCAGGACGATCCTCGTATCGGCCTAGACGATATAAACAATTTATGCCATAATTGTTCAAGAAATCAAGGAAGTAATTAAGGATGATTGATACGATCATATCGTCCTGGACGATCGCAAGATCGGCCAGGCCGATCTAGGCAAAAACCTTAAGTTATTTCAGGACGATCAATATTGGCCAGCCCGTATTCAGGGCTATTGTCAGGACGATTTTTCTCTGATTTGAACTGATCGGCCAGGACGATCGTGAGATCGGCCTGGACGATCAAGCCAATTTTCAATCGTCCAGCTTTACATCCAGGGCTATGCTCTAGCCGATCTTCATTGATTTGTATTGATCGGTCAGGCCGATATCCATATCGGCCTGGACGATATTGTCGGCAACTTGCAATTAATGAGCTCTTTTGGAGCTCTTCTATTTAAGAGCTTCTTGTTCAACGTTTTTAAAGATCTTTTGGCTGCTGCCTTGACCTAAGAAGGCCTTGAGGAGAGAAAGAGAGAGAGAAGAGAGAGAGAGGATCTTGTGAGGGGGAGCTTGTGAGGGGTTTCACAAGGGTTGCTTCAAGGATCTCTCTGCGTCATCTTCGTCTAGAGTTTCTCATCCGTGGAAGGGTCGGTAGAGGTAAGGAGCTTTGCTTTTAGTTCTAGTTCTCTGCCAGCTTCAGGAGGAAGCAAAAGGAGATAGGTTCTCTGCCTTGCCGGGGTGGCAAAAAGGAGGTTCTTGTGAGGGTTTCTCCACCTAGCCGTGGGGGCTAAAGGAGAGTCACTTTTTGTGTAGTACAATACTTGGAGGGTGCCTCCAAGGAGTGGACGTAGGTCGAGTCGACCGAACCACTATAAATTTCTGTGTTCTTTTTCTTGCTTCCGCACTTTTAAATTCCGCATTATTTTGTGGTGTGATTTGGTTTATGTGATTTTATTTCTTTGTTTAAAAAGAAGTTTTTAAAATACCAATTCACCCCCCCCCCCTCTTGGTTAGTTTGGGACTAAGTTCATAGGGCTTAACATCCCCATCGAACTTTCACACAGTTCACCGGAAGGGTCTTTACCACATTTTGTAAAGATCTCCACATCCATCTAGTACACACGGATGTGGCTCATCCTCAGACTAATGGGCAAACAGAGGTCACTAACCGGACCATTCTGAGAGGATTGAAGACACGACTGGAGAAGGATGGGGGGGCAATGGGCTGACGAGCTCCCAAACGTCCTTTGGGCCTATCGTACGACAGCAAGGACTCCAACAGGAGAGACGCCGTATAACCTCTGCTTTGGCACAGAAGCTGTCATTCCAGTCGACATTGAAGTCCCCAGTCATAGAGTACAAACTTTCGACTCCAATGCCAATGATGAAAAACTCAGGCATAACCTAGATCTCCTCCCAGAAGTAAGAGACGGGACAATACTTAAGGTTGCTGCCTACCACCAGAGAGTTGCCCGTCACTATAACAGAAGGATGAAGCTGCGGCATATATCAGTAGGAGATTTGGTCCTATGCAGTATTGAGGCGGTAGGCAAAGGCCCTCAACGAAATAAACTCTCCCCCTCTGGGAAGGTCCGTACCTAGTAGCAGCTATGGTGAAGCCAAGGACTTTCAAATTAAAGGATGCTGAAGGGAAGATGCTTCATCGAACTTGGAATATCGATAACCTCCGCAAATACTATCAGTAGAGCGTGATCGTGTCGTTTGTTTTAGAATATCGTATGTCTTTTGTATTATGTGTTTACTGTATGTGTCTTTAATTTCGAACGTTGTTTGTGATGTTTCTAGTTTCCTTCTCCCTTGAACTGTCTTTGGGAGCTATGTTCTTTGTTTAATGGCAGTAAAGACTTTGTTAAGTTATGAACCTTAATATGTTTGATTCGAGCAGTAGATGATTATTGTTCAATTTTTAGTTGATCAATCCCAGGGGGATTCGGTCCGACCTCTTCCACGCAGGTTAACGTCATCGAGCAGGGCTCTGACACACAACCTCGGATATGTCTTACATCCTTGGTGGATTCTCCCGACCTCTTCCACGCAGGTCAACGTCATCGAGCAGGGCTTTGATACACAACCTCGGATAGGTCTTACATCCTTGGTGGATTCTCCCGACCTCTTCCACACAGGTTAACGTCATCGAGCAGGGCTTTGACACACAACCTCGGATAGGTCTTACATCCTTGGTGGATTCTCCCGACCTCTTCCACACAGGTTAACGTCATCGAGCAGGGCTCTGACACACAACCTCGGATAGGGCTTACATCTCTTATAGATTCCTTTAACCTCTTTCATACAGGTTGGCGTCATCAAGCAAGGCTCAATTTCGAATAGACCACACATCCTTAGAGGATCCTTCTAAACTTTTAAACACAAGTTGGAAGACAAATACCTTAAGCAAACATGAATAAAATTTACTCAGGGCGAATAAATACACTAGAATATTTAAGTCATATAACAACAGAACAACAATCCACTACTAAGTTAAAGTAGATATCACACAACAGTACAAACATCAGGTACATCACAATCGCTAAAAAAGATAAACTAATACAGACAATAGGAACTAGAAAACCTACTCAACATCTATTATCTCATCATCTGCATCAAGATCAAGGACCTTCCGCAGATCACTCTCTACCTCATCACTATCAGAGCCTGAAGGAAAGTCATCTGAAGCCTGGCTAGGGGTCACCTCTTCGGCTGAAACTCCGGTCTTTCGCTGCATCAGGCGAACCCCCTTAAAGAAGCATCTAATAAATCCATCCTCAGTACACTGCTGCTCCAAATCTTTCACTTCTATCGCATAGATGTGATCTCGAGCATTCTCAATGTGATCCTGAATGATAGTCTTGAAAGCCATGGACTTCTTAAAGTCTTCAATAACTCTTGAAGGTCCTAGGCTAGACAAGGCAGCCTCCTTCTCAGCTATAATGGCCTGGGACTTCTTATCCTTCGCCTCAAGAGACACTATCTTCTCTACAGAAACTTTCTGCTCTTTCAAAAGCCTGGTGATCGTCGCTTGAGCCTCCTCAAGATCTATCTGATGTCGATCTGCCTGCCGATTCTGGAAAGATACAGAGCGCATTGTGTTGGCCAGCTCAGTCCTGCACTCGCTCAACTCATCTTCAAGCACCTTCACCTCCTTAACCTTCTGCTCATACTTCCGCTTGAACTCTCCCTGAAGATACTTGATCTTAACAAACTCACTGTTCCAGTCATTAATCTCGATCCCAATGCGTGACAGCTGAAATAAAATAAAAGAAAAGTTTATTAGAAGTCACCTCAAAAGCAAATGAAATAAAAAATATTGAGAGATGTTACTCACCAAATTACTGGTCTTGTTATGTCCGAGGCATTGATGATTCATGACATCCTTAGGGATATGCAGCTTGGCTGGGGAAGAGTCAAGTGGGGTCATGTCAGTGTTTGTCTATTCCAACCTCTTCTTCTTCGAAACCTGGGGGTCGTCGCCTCTTGCCGGTCGTTTGGGAGCCGCTTTTGAAGCAGGTGCAGGAGGCTCAAGAATCCTGGATGTCAGCTTCTACTTTCTTGCATCAGACCTCCCAGTATGAAATGAAATCCCAACCTTGAATAAGAATTCTTCTTCAGTGTATTTGCTCATATGACGAACCTCAAATAGAAGATGTTCGAGATCAGAAACCTTCAAGATTCTCATTATGTCTTCCTCGCTGACATGCAAAGGGGATGGCAGATCCCTTATCTTCCCCCACTTCTCTATCAAGCCTCAATCATTCTTCACAAAAAAAAAGCATTGACCCAGTTCTTTGAAGGATCGCGGGTACGCACATCCAACCATTTGGATCTAAAAGTTACACGCCCAGATGTGTCGCTGGTGAACTGACCCATCCGTGAAAGGTGCTCCGGGGTCATAGTAGCTCCCCGATCCCGGAAGAGAGCAATCAATCCCATAGCCACTGACATCGCTCTAAATGAAAGTTGGAATAGGTTCACACAGCATCTTTGTAAGACTTCAATCAACTCAGTAGGAGGCGAAAAGCGTAAACCAGCCCGTAAGTGAACCTCAGAAACGGTCACGTACCCGGGAGGAGGAAGATTCGCCCGATCAGACATCCTAGGGACCATCATCTTCACATCATTCGGGAAGTAATAATTCTTGCGAAAAAGGAATAGGAAGTCATTTGTAACAGTCGACATTGTCTCATCCACTTCCCTATTCGGCCTCCGCTCGCCATCATGCGGTGCGACGGGGTCTCCCCGGATCGCAGGATCTCTCGGTGGGGGGCGATCACCTGACATTTCTCTTAAAGGGTGTAGGAGGAAAGAAGAGAATCTCCGGACTTCCTTGCCAAGAGAGGGGCCTCAGAAAACTGAGGGAAGACCTCAATGGAAAGGACAGAGGGAGATGAGGAAAGAAGAGAATCTCCAGACTTCCTTGCCAAGAGAGGGGCCTCAAAAAATTGAGGGAAGGCCTCAATAGAAAGGACAGAGGGAGATGAGAAGAAAGGAGGAGAAGATGAGAAGAAATCAGAAGAAGAAGACGAGTGGAGTAATTTTCTAAGGGCTTGAAGGGCATATTTATAGTTTTTTGGGAGAAAGAAAGGAAGTTTCTAGAATTTTTAATTTTTCAAATTTTTATAAATTTTTTTTTTTTGGAATTTTTTGGGATTTTTTATGAATTTTTTCGGCCAAAAAAGACATTTTTCTACGCAGGTGGGGCCCACTAGGTCGGTGGGCTGAACAGACCCGCCCTTTCATTCAAATGAGGCAGTGGAGGAGCAGCCAGTAGGCTGCCGCGTGGGCCCAGGCAGGCCTAGGCAGCCTAGGCGGGCTGTCACGCGGGCCGGCAGCTGGCCCAGCAGCCCACCGCGCGGGCTGGAGCGCAGGCCGAAGGAGCGGCCCAGGCGGGCCGCCGCGCGGGCTACAGTACGGGCTGCAGGCGCGGCCCAGGCGAACCACCGCGCGGGCTGGAGTGCGGGCCAGCGAGCGCGGGCCCAGGCAGGCCGCCGTGCGTGACCCAGCGCGAGCAAGCAGTGCCGCCGGTGGCGGCGGCGGCCAGCCGGCCGGTCCGGCCGCCTAGCCTAGTTTGGGCCCGATTTTTATCCCGAAAGCTCCGATTTCGACGTTTTTGGGGTCCCCGGACACGTTTTTCGACGTTCCGGACTCAATTTTGATACTTTTGGAGCTCATCGAGGCCTCTACAGTCAAGTTTGTGCAAATATTCAACTTTTGGAAAGCAAATTTTTGCGATTCGGATGGTGCAAATTTCAAAACAGATATTTTCGGACTCCTAGAGTTTCGACGTCCGAAAATAGGGGGGAATCTGATACGTCATGTAAAAATTATCTTGATCGGACGCGAATCTCGAGGCAAAAAGCTAGTTGGAAACTTCAAAATTTAATTTCGGGAGCATCAAAACTCTGATTTCAGCGAGCTTACAGTCAAACTGAGCGTCTCGGAAAAACAAACCCAACAACACCAAGATCAACCCAATCCGAGCCCAAATGAGTTCGAATCAAGGGCTCAAAGTGCTGTCGGAAGGTTCAAACAACAATTTGAGTCACCAAACGGTCTCCGATTTTTACGAGCTTATACTCAAATCGAACGGCTCAACGAGAAAAATCCAACGAGCCCAAGATCGCTGAATTCCAACATCATTAAAGCCCTCAAATGACCAACAAACGGTGCACGATCGTAGGATTCAACATCGGCCGTCCATTTGACCACTCCCTATTCGCCCCTGATCTCACGCCTATTTACGGGCCATGCCCTCCAGAAAATCTATAAATAGAGCCCTCATTCTTCACAAGAGAGGATCCAAGCAAGAGAGAGAAGAAGAGAAGAGAAGGAAGGAGTTCCTCCTCGACAGCCGCCGGACCACCGCAGAACCTCGCCGGACCACCGCCGGACCACCGTAGGAATCTCGTCGGACCACCGCCGACCACCGCAGGAACCTCGCCGGACCACCACAGAACCTCGCCGGACCACCACCTTAAGGCCCGACGTTCAGCTCCTACGTCCTACTGAAGACCCGACGTCCTGCCAAAGACCCGACGTCTTGTTCAAGGCCCGACACTCAGTCCCTACGTTCTGCCGAAGACCCGACGTCCTGCCAAAGACCCAACGTCATACTCAGGACCCGACATTTAGTCCCTATGTCCTGCCGATGACTGGACGTCTTACTTAAGTAATTGATTGTAATCTGATCACCCCTGGAGATGATTCAGTCATTTGTAACAAACTCAAAGTCTAGTGGAACCATTTTCAACTGGGTTAGGCCTCGTGGTTTTTCCCTTTTAAGGGTTTTCCACGTAAAAAATCTTGTGTTCTCTGTGTGTGTTAGTTATACGTACAACGCTAAGACGTAGAATAAAATCTCTATCGCCGCGTAATTTCTAGCCCGCAACAAATATTATAATTTTTTACTAGAAAATGGCTTTAAAAGACATTAAGGTTTCGTAATTGGGACAATTTTTTGTTGTTTCTTAAAGCAACTTTTAAGTATAAAATTTAAAATTTATATGCTATAAAGCTGCTTTATGAAACAATAAGAAAATCGTTTCAAACGAAACCTAAGAAAGCCACCCGAATCCAATTCTAAATCTATTCAAATTATGCTTAGAATATATTATACGATACTAATCTCAATACAAATCAGACAATTTTAAATCCCTTTATTTCACAGTATCCTGATATATTTTTTCCCCAGAAGGCCTTCCCTTTGCCGCATAAGCAGAATAAAATCACTAGATCTCATACAAATTTTTTCTTTCATCATCCTTCTATTACAAAATTTGTCCATTTAAATGCTCCATTTTAAAATTAGGCCTAAGATGGTGAGATGAACCATATTTTCTATGACATACATGTCAGATCAAATGCCCCTTCACCGAAGGCATTTATATCTAAAGCAAAGTACTCTATAGAATTAGCAGTTGGATGGAGGCCTTAGACTTTGCAATTGTCGCTGATGCGATGTATTATGTTAAAGTTAATGTATTTGATCACTGTCTCATCCAAATCCTAATCTTTGACCAATATTTTAATATGAATTATATGTAAGAAATTTTAGGAGCATTTACAATATTTTACATACATAGCTTCTCAGCATTAATTTTATATAGGTAATATCTAACTTTGCTATTTGTATCTTCTAATATTTCATGAATGAAGTGAACTCCGCTAGACACTTAGGCCTCGTTTGATTGGACATTTTTTTTGTGTTTATTCTATTTTCAAACGGTAGATTTATTTCTTCTTTATTGTTTGGTTCCTCAAACCACATTCTCAATAACACAATTTTCTTCATTTTTTTGCTGTTTTGAGAAAGTTTTTTATGCTTCTCCGTTAGAAAATTCTTTTATCTAAACCCACGTTTCTAAAACTAAAAAGTACTAGATAATCAAACGAAGCCTTAAGAATCTCGTTGTGTTGGCCGTTGATGCCTTCTCTCAATGAGCTCGTACATAACCTCTTTTTTTTTTTTTCATCACATACCTTATTGTTGGACCCATTGATGTGTTTGCTTTCAAGCTCCTATGCTATTTCCTTAACTTTTTTTTTGGTTGTTGGGGGTTTCAAAAAGTTTTGTTGGAGAGGAACAACAGAAGACTGAGTGAATAGATAAGAGGGATGAAGTGAGAGAGGGAGCACTAGGGAGAGACTACCTGCAACAACAAAGGGCAATGGGACAGGCAATGAAAGTTTGATATATGGGTGTCAATTCGGGTCAATGAGTAAGGTTCGAGTGAAATCCGACTTGATTCGAGCATAAATGACCTGAACCTGAATCCAACCCGGGTTGACATGACCCGCCAACCCGTCAGATTTTTTTTTTTCAAAAAAAGAATTTTTACTGTATTTTAAGAAAATTATTGAAAATAAGAAACAACAAATAATCAAAATGCAATAGATCAGTAAACAATAAAATTTAAATTTTATTCATAAATTCTTACAACTTACAATTTACAAAAACATGTTACAAGTTATAAATAGTCAAATACAACTTAACTAAACAAGTATAAAGCTTAATTGTTGCCTTTCAATCTTTCAGTCAATGTGTCCATGCTTAATCATCAATTGCTCACCAATAAAGAACCTGTAATGCTACACATAAATAAATAAATAAATAAAATTAAAAGCAATAATTCATTGATTGCTACTTGCAAGCAAAAAAAGGCTAAAGTCTTAAGTTCAGGGTCAACCCCATGTTCCTATGTTTCAGATCTCAAGTTCACAACAAAACCCTAATCAACATTTCAGCCTCACCTCAGACTTTCAGTCTTTATAAATTTATAAGAAAACCCTAATCGCCTAATCCTCCATCTACATATTTTAGAAATCACCGAATTACCAAATTGGTAACACCGGAAATGCTACTCAAACACCGAGAATCGAAACTCAAAAACTATTATAAAAAGAAAGAACAAATCTTCGATACAAAAAAAAAAAAAAAAAAAACTGAATATAACTCAGAAACACTGTCTGACCGTCATACCAACAGTCCAAAACAACAAAATGTCAAGAGCTATTGAAGATATTACCGACCATTGCAATTGAGAAAGCCATAAAGGAGCAAGATTCGAGGAGAAATTCAGAAGTCGGGGGAATCACGAGAGTCGAGAAGTCGAGAGGTCGAGAGGAGAAGATAACAAGAGAACTCCACTGATCCAGTGCTCTTGAAGATCCATAGAGAGCGAGGAGTGGAAACCCTAAAAAGAAATAAGATGGAAGAGGTGAAGACTTGAAAAGCTGAACTCGACGTCTTTACTCGAACTCTCGAAGTAAAACGATTAAACAGAGAGAGGTCGTGGGTTAGTTGGGTCACCAGCGGATTGACGGGTTGACCCGAATCTGACATGAAATATAAATGGGTCCAAAAATTAGACCCAAACCTAACTCGTTTATTTCATGGGTTGACCCTAACATGAATTTTTTTTTGTCGGGTTTTCGGGTTGGGTCAGAAATTGACAGGCCTAGCTTGATGGGATCAATGACACGATGAAGAGATGGTAACGAGAAGCGTTATTTTTCATTTTATTTTAATATTTTTTAAAACATTCCAAACTCTTAATTATCGAGATATTGTCCGCTTTGGTCAAAGGGCCTCACGATTTTGTCCTGTTGGTGTAACTTCCCAATAAATCACCCAACCCATAATCGCTCTAGATTGAGCAGGCTCAGTGCTGCAGAATTTCTTAATGAAATTCCAACCATTACATCAAAAGGTTTTTCGATGTTTAAGAATTTAACTTATTTTATTGAAGGAATTTCACATTTATGTGCTATATTAATAATAAAATTTAGATATCAAATATATAAATCCTAATATTTTAAATGCATATTTCTAAACCATCCTAAATTTAAATGACTAAAATTAATTAAGGTCTATTACTTTAGCCCATATCAATTAAGTCCTCTCTTAGGAGAAATATATCCTTTACATGACGCAACAGTACTGATAAAAAATGAATCTTATATACATATATTATATCACATTACAACAACATATTCGTCAATCCTTAACAGAAGTATCCCAACGCTTAGAAAGCACGGCACTTCATCAAGAAATAAAAAAAAATATTGCAGGACTTGCTGGTTGATGTTCTAGCCAGGAAGTTAGTTCTGCTATTCAAATATTAGAAAAATCCTACAGTCAATCCTCACAAAAGAAAATATTACTATTTTATATAAAATATCCTTAGAGAGGAAAAAGATTAGTGGTTAATTAATAATAATTATATTTTTGTTTAAGGTCATCATTGTGTAGGGGGCATGCTAATCCATCATTATAATCAATTTATGATTTAATTGCATTAGATAATCTGCAACTGTATTGAAATTGAAGATTGTAAATGTCATTAGTTTTATATTATAAGAGTACTAAAAGCTCAATGAACACAATTATATGAGATTCCAATTAATCATAGAAATTTTTAATTAAGTCGTGAAGAGCAATACAACAAATTATTATAATGAGGTTGACATTGCCCTTATGGAAGTAAGCTCTTCATGTTCTTATTTTGCTGATTTTATTTACATATAAACCGAATTTTAAGGAAATAAAGCTGGATTAAGTTTATGGTTATCGAAATTATAATATCAAGTTTTTGGAATGATTTGGAGCTTCCTCTTGATATGTTCCTTTGCTTTGACTTTCTTACTGCTTTTTAAAGTAGTTTTTTAGTACGGAAATTAATTTTTTTTTACTGAAAAACTACTCTAAGGAGCAATAAAAAAGCCGTCACAAACTAAATCTTGTTTGATATCTAATTTACATATCACTAATAATAACATATCAATGCATTCTATCAATTTGTGTGAGTTAACCTCAATTATGGGGTATGTATTTTTTGAGCATCCATCAGTGTAACAAGAAGTGCATAACATTCTATTTTATAGTATAGACTCTTCATAAGTAACTAGCTATGCAAACTTTGCAAGGCTTAATGATAGTTATAGTCAAAACATTGCAACTTTTCTTTACTCTTTAGCGCTTATTGAGTCTCATTTAAAATTCAGATCAGTAACTTAGAGTTGGTCATCAAATCTAGCTTATTTTTATGACATGTGTTGATGAGCCATAACAATTGTGCCCCATATGTTGTTGATGAGCTCCACATACAAGATCAATATAAGGTTAAATATAGATTCTTGATTTACCTTTATTAGTACCTTATTTCTTGAGTTTGACACTCATGGGTTGTAGATTTGAGATTGCTTTATTTAGAATCACATTAAAATGATAGGTATCTTCTTAAAGATAGTAATCGATAAGCTTTTCATCAATCATAAGATATTCCCCATTAAACATCCTACTAATATTATAAGGTTAGAGATCAAGCAATAGATGATCACTAAGATGAAGTCAACTTCGGCGAAGTCGCTTGCCGAAGTTGACTTCATCTAGGACGAGAAATATCCCACATTTTTGGTCAATATTATTCCAATTCAAAAAAAGAACAAAAGGATTCATGTATGCATGGAATTTCATGATTTAAATTCCATGCACTAGCTAGCATGAACATGTCATTAGGAAGACTTCTCCTTTTACCATTCTCAATCTTATATACAGTTGAAATTATTTTATCTTTGTTGGGTCTTGGAATATTTGCGACGGTAAAATAATAAAAAATTTGACGCCTTAGCTTTGTACGAAGATCTAACACACAAATAGATGAAAGATAAATGCATAACTTTTATAAGAGACACCAAAAATTTTATATGAAAAATTCTTAAAAGGGGGAAAACCATGGGGCCTAGTCCAATTTAAATGAATTAACTAATGTTTGTAGTTGATTACAAATTAGGCCCTTATGGGGAAGGCCTTTGCTCGATATAGCGAATATACATCATATAGAGTGCATTACATGGTGGGAGTTTGAAGAATCAATGTTGATATGTTCGCTTGGTCGGTAGGATCATAGTCGGGCAACGAATGTTGAAAGGCCATAGTTGGCGGGCGACAAAGGTTGTCGATTAGAAAGATCGTTTTCGGGTGACAACTGTCAGAAAGACTACAGTCAGCGACAGTTGGTGTAGTGCGCAAGTCTGACAGGCAAAAATCTTGTGTTAGTTGGTAGCAGGGCATAAGTCTGACAATAATCTATGGCTAGATAGAAGTCCAGCAATAGTTGATGGCCGGACGAAAGTCTGTCGACGATAGTTGGTGGTCGGGGACAAGCTTGGTAGAAAGAGATAACTCAGATTTCTCTTCATTTCCTCTCTTCTTTCCTTCCTCATCTTCCTAGCTTGCATACACCCCCTCGCCCCGTCCCCCCAATAAAGAATGAGGGGTCTATTTATTACTTTTTGGGAGTCGCATGGTCAGTAAATTCATAGAAGATCAAGGGCATGTTGGTTGTATTTCCAATGGACGACATATATTAACTCATTTGATCATGGATCATTTATCGAGTATTTGTGCGCCATAATAATCTCAAAATTTGGAAATCTTGCGCTAGTTAGATTCATCCAATCGATCTGCTCGATTCGACTATAAGCATGCCACATTTGAAAATCATCTGATTGTCCAATTTATAGTTTGAACCTTTCAAATGTGCTTCGAGTCCTTGATTTGGACACATTTGGGCTCGGATTGGATCTAATTCGGTGTCGTTGAGTTCGTCTTTTCAATACCTTCAGTTTGATTATTAGTTTCATGACATCAGAGTTCAGATGGTCCCAAATTTACTTTTGGAATTTTGCAATTCAATTTTGTCTCGAGATTCTTGCACCATCAAGATAATTTTTTGATGATATATATATCAATCCTATCGCATGTTTTTCTTCTTTTTGTATTTATATTAGATGAGGATATCCCCTACTCGATAATGGACGATTCATGAAGTGCCCATTGCATGAATCAACGCATGTGTTGTATTTAGATGACTTTCATTGCTTCCATGCTACCTTCAAGAATTTCGTGCTGTCATTTTCCTTAAAAACTAATGGAAGACTTCTATTAAAGTCCTCCATTTTCCATAGATTTTTGGTGAAAAAATCACAACTTTTTTCATATAAAATAATACGCATAATGTAGAGGGGAAACCATAGGTAGCTTAATTCTATACTAATAAATCCAAGGAATTGTTTTGTTGGAAACTCTTCACGTTGTTGGAAATTTCATTTAAATGTCTTTTAAGACATTCTTGTACTAAAAAATAATTTTAGAAAACAGTAAGAAAGTTATCCTAAACAAAATCTTAATTTGTGTAACTTTTCAAGTCTTTTATAAGAACAAATCTTACTTGTCAAGCTTCCACTTACATATATACTCGCCTGTTGGATATTAAGAAAGAGAGTTTCAGAGAGTTTCAAAGAGTTTTAGGCTTCGTTTGGGATGGTATTATTCCTACTTCTTAAAGCAGCTTTTTAGTACAAAATTTTAACTAAAAGATGCTTTAAGAAGCAGAAAAAAAACCATTCCAAAAGAAATCTTAGATAATCAGATTATGCTTCATTTGATTCTCTCTTTCTTCACAAGACTTCTTGAAGATAATACAAGTTAAATCACAGTTTTCATCTAAATTAAATTTATCTAGTTGAATTTCTAGTAGGAATGCTAGATCTAAGATTGTTTTTGTTTCGAACATTTTTTTATTACTTTCTAAAATAAATTTTTAGTACCAATTTTAAAAATTTTTTACTTAAAAAATGTAACAAAATTGTACCAAATAAAACCTTTATCAAGTTGACTCCACAATTGTTGTAGTTCAACGTTGAGAAATAAGGCTGTGATTAGTTTACTAAATCATTAAAAAAAAAAAAGGCTTGTGGGGCTTATTACTGTAAACTCTACATTTCTTTATGCATGGCATGAATTTTTTTTTTTTTTTTTTATTATTTTTATTTTTTTTTCTCAAAAGTAGAATCTATTAATAATAAAAAAACAAAGGTTACAGCATGGTAGGAAAACAAAGCAAGAAAAAATCGGAAAAATACAGTCAAAGGAGCGGGCTCAACAAACAGCCAGGACTACCAGCGTCTCTAAAGCCACGCAGAACCGTCCAGTAAGGTGGAAGCGACCAAATAACCAACCCGAGAAGCCACACCAAAGGTTGCCACAGTTGAACCACAGGGACGCGAGCCCCAACCACATCATAGCCCCATTCGCATCGCAAACAACCAATAAACAATGTAACATAAACCGAAATCCGATAAGAGAGCAAAGCCAAATCAGCAGCACCAAAGAAGCTAGCGTCGACGGCGACCTCTCCCACGAAATCTCCCACGACATCTCCCCCGAGATGCAACATTTCTGCTAGGACCAGCACGAACCAAAACGAAATCGTTGCCAGGGTCCGAACCCCCACAAAATTTTCGGAGACATCAAACCCGTTTCAGAAAAATCAGATTCAGATCCATACTCTGACGATCCGTCCAACCAATTAATATAGTTCCTAATGTCCAAACCAGATGATTCACCCAAGCGATTAGCCAAAAATTGTGAATCCACCACATTAACAGGAACCTCAATTAGAGGATTACCATCAACTCTAACTTCCGACGCAAGGGCCACAGTAGAGGACGCTAGAATAGGGGGGAAAAAAGGAAGAGCATTTGGTGAAAGACCAACCGTGACAACATCTGAAACAAAATCGCCAGCTACTCTACCAGCCGAATCCTCCACAACAATAACATTATCCAACTCACCATCAACGGTAGGTAATAAAGCAGGTTCAAGTTTAGAATTAATAGGAGACTTTAAAACATCACACAAACCCGGTAAAAGACAATCAGCCACAATACCAGGAACGTCATTACCACTAGCCACAGTAACAGGAGAATTCCAAGTCGCAGGGGAACAACCCGAAGTCTCAACAGAAGGTAAAGCCTCACAAAAAACATCAGAATTAGCAACATGAACTGTAGCAGCAGCCACCGAATTATTGCCACCAGCATCCAACACATCCGACACCACCCCAGTGATACCCAAATTCCCATCAACAGAGGAAACCACATTTTTAGGAGCTTTAATTCGTCACGAATCTTTAAGATGACCTAAGGAATTACAGTGTGAACAAAAGTGAGGAATGTCATCAAAAATAACATTTTGAACATAGCTTGATTCTACTGACCCAATCCAAATCTTCTCAGCATGTTTTTTAGTAACATCCATTTCAACAAGTATACGAGCCAGAGACGGCCGGGATCCATACGCAGTCGCCAAATCCGACTTGAGAGGACGACCAAAAATTTACCCTAAGCCAAGAAGAATCCTAGGAGAGAAAAGGTGAGGCCTAAGCAGGGGGAAAGAAACCCAAATCGGCACAAAAGGAGAATCCACCTCAATGTCCAAGTTAGGAGACCATTTTACAACTTTCATATAACAATTTTGAACAAAGTAAGATCTATAAGAAAAAAAGCCGACAATAGTCAAAATCATTCACCAATTTGATCAAGACATTTCGATGATTGAGGACTGTTATCGAAAAATCACCAAGCAACTTTAGATTGAAACAGAAATTCCGAATAGCATCGACCGAAGGTCGCTTACCCAGAAATCTTCCAACTAAAGCAAAATCGAAAGGGGAAACGAGAGACCGCACCTCTTCCTCAGAAATAATCAAAGCAGGCAAGCCACGATGAGAAGAGACCTTTAACTCAGAGAAAGACGATGAAGAAACCGCAAGAGCTTCCTTAAAGGAGAGAGGCGCGGAAGCCCCGTTCAAAAAATCGGGATCGCGAAGCCGAGCCATCGAAAACAGGTAAGAAACGATACCTAAGCGTTAAACGGAGAAGGAAGCCCTCAGAAATCGTCGAAGAGGAAGGGTCGGTGAAACCCTAGCAGCGCAGAAAAAAAAAACGACGTCATTTTAAAAGACATGCATGGCATGAATTTGATTGAGGGTTTGACAATCTAAAGAAACAATGCAGAATGTGCTTATAAGTTACTGATTTTTTGTTGAAATTAATAAAATATAAATATTTTATGTGCAGCACTACTTTTAAAGCATATTCAATGATTATTTTAACTTATTTTGATATTATTTGTATTTAAAAATATTGATCTTTTTTTTTTTCAAAAAATATATTTCTCAAGTAGAAACTACCCATTAAATTAAGCCAATATTAGACTTGCCCTCCAAAATTGATTGGGAACTTAATGATCTATCTTGAAATATTTTAAGGAGATATGATGCATCATCCTTGATAAAACTTGATGGGATAATATCCTCAACTATTATGTGTGAAGGTGTTTTGATATAAGATAACTTAGAATAATAAATAAGTTGTTAACTATAATTAAATAGTTGGTTAAGAATATGTAGATAAATGATATTACAATACACGTATCGAGTAGTTTAGTTGTTAGTAATTTTAAAAATTATCATCGAAATCATAATAATAATGTTTCGTTTGGGACGGTCTTCTTACTATTTTTTAAAGCAATTAAAAAAAAAAATAAGAAAACCGTTCGAAACGGAACCGAAATTTTTTGTTTCAAAGCTCAACAATTCAATTTAAAAAACATTAGTCATCCTCACATATATGTAGGGGTGTCAACTTTTGACACGACCCGAAAATCCGACCCGGACCCGACCTGGAAAATTCGGGTTGGACCCGACCCGTTTGATAAACGGGTCAGGTTCGGGTTCACAGATTCGACCCGTTTAAAAAACGGGTCGGGTTCGGGTTGACCCGGCGGGTTGCCGGGTCAACCCGCGAACCCGTTTAATTCAAAAAAATTTGAATCCCGCGCATTCCCGCGCCTTCCCGCCGCGCTGCCCACGCCTGCCCGCCGTGCTGCCCGCGATGTCTGCCCGCGGAGCCCGCCCGCGCTGCCCAGCGCTGCCGCTGCCTGCTTGCGGAGCCTGCCCGCGCTGCCTGTCGCGGAGCCCGCCTGCGGGGCTGCCCAGCGCTGCCTGCCCGCGGAGCCCGCCTGCCCGCGCTGCCTTCTCAGCACGCCCACCGCGCCATCGCGCCTGCCCCCGCTCTTGCCCGCCGCGCCGCCGTCCGCCGTCCTCCAGCAGCCAACCGGGTCGGGTCGGGTCAACCCGTTAACCCGCCGGGTCGGGTCCGGGTTCGGATTTCCGACCCGTTTATCTTCCCGGGTCGGGTTAGGGTCGACCCGTTTATCTTCCCGGGTCGAGTTAGGGTCGACCCGTTTGAACCTGGGTCAGTTCCGGTTTCGACCTGAACCCGACCCGTGACCCGAAATTGACACCCCTACATATATGCATAGTTACAATTTGACAAATATGAAAAACAAACACACTATGAATAAATATAATTTAATCTCATTATGCTTCCTAAGATAGCTCAATCAGATGGTTGCATCTTTGAGATAATAATTTTGAGTGGCATATTTTATGATTTATTATTCATCATTAAAGAAAATAATATTCAATAAATAACGAAATTTAAAACTTAATTTGGGGCGATTTTCTTACTGCATGCTTCTTCAAGTTAAAAATTAAAAAGATTTTGTGCTTAAAATTTATTTAAAGAAGTAATAAGAAAACTGTTTTGAATAAAGTCTAAAGTTTCGTTTGAGACGGCTTTCTTAATGTTTTTTGAAGCAGCTTTCTAGTATAAAAATTTCTAGTTCAATTTTTTTTTATATATTAGATTATTATTTTAAAAAGCAGTAAAAAAATGATCCCAAAGAAGCCTAATTTGCCTTCATTGTCTTGGCTGGTGGAGCAGGTTGTATTTAAATAAATAAATAAATGAATTGGCGGTGAGAAACTGATCTTAAACACCAGCGTGGCTGTCACCGTATGAATGCATGTTTTTAAACTTTGCTTATTTCATTTTTTTTTCCCCTTATTTTGACAATTGTTAGAGAACCTTTGAGCTACCATCGTTGCTGGAGGAATGGGCAATGCCCATCAAATGAAGAGAAAAAATGTTAGTAACACTTTGCAGAACTATTATAATCATTATTATTTTTGTTTCTTTTTTTTCGGGTCATTTAGGCCATAAGGTAAACTCACACGCACAACATTCGTAGGACTCAAATTCAAAATCTTTTAGGCTTCACTTAGGACGGCTTTCTTACTACTGCTTAAAATAGCTTTCTAGTATAAAAATTTTAATTTTTACATTGAAAATTGTTTTAAGAAGTAATAAAAAAGCCGACCCAAACGGAGCCTTAGTTGATAGTCAAAACTTCCAACCAACAATCAAGGAGAATTGCATTATTGGCCTTCTTCTTTACTAACTATTTGGGGCAGTATTATCCCTTTTAGACAATTAAGGCTTCATTTGGGACGATTTTTTATTGTTTCTTAAAACAACTTTCTAGTACAACTGTTTCTTAAAGCAATTTTTTAGTACAAGAGTGTACTAAAAAATTGCTTTAAGAAGCAGTAAGAAAACCGTCCCAAACGAAACCTTCTTTTTTACTGCTTCTTAAAGCAAGCTTTTTAGTAAAAAATTAAATTTTTTATATTAAAAAACTATTTTAAGAAGCAGTGAGAAAGCCGTCCAAGCAAAGAAGCCTTAGTCTCATTTATCATCAAATATTTTAATGGCATGTTCATCTCAATTTGCTCAACACAGTCTTTCAAGTATAGCAAGCTATTAAACAAAAAGGGAGGGTTATTTTTTCAACGGGAATCCATTGCTGGCCTGCTTAGTGCTGTTTTGGATTATTCGGAGACAGCATGTGCATCAGTAGGTGAACGGCAACACCAGGACGGTATTAATTTAATGACGGCAGGCAAGTTAATTACCATCCCCTTAAGAAAGTATTACTGCTTTTATTAGGCTGCGTAATTGGCATTGTCAGGAAAAAGATTGGTTCAGATTAATTATTCTAATTGATATTTAATGATAATAATTTTGGTTAGAGTTGAATATAATCTAAACAATAATTGAGTGTTTATGCATTATATTTATATTAAAAAATATATATATATATTTTTAAATTAAATTTATTATGTATGATACCATCATCAATTTTTGTCTCTTTAGTTTTTTAACCTACCTTGTCTGAAGAACTTCGTAGTTGAATTTGATTCTTATGGAGAAGGATTGCGTCTTACCAAAAAATATTACTAGCTTGGTTAGATAAGCATGGTGAGTTCCTTCTATGATAATTGTTATACTTTAATAATGTCTTGATGTATCTTAGGCTTCATTTGGGATAACTTTCTTACTGTTTTCTAAAGCAATTTTTTAGCATATAATACTAAAAGTTGCTTTTCAAACTATTAAGAAAGCTATCTCAAATGAAGTCTTAGGCTTCGTTTGGGATGGCTTTCCTCCTGCTTCTTAAAGCTGCTTTCAAGTATAAAAAATAAAAAATTTATATTAAAAAGTCGCTTTAAGAAGCAGTAAGAAAGCCGTCACAAACGAAGCCTTAGTCTCTTTATAGATGAAGGGATTTTTTTTTCCTTTTGTGATTTTGTAATGTATTGTATGGGTTATTAGTTAAATAATCATAAATGATTGCATCAGAGGTATTGAGAGGTAAATCATTTACGTGGTATTGAAAGATAAGTGTGGTGAGTACCTCATACTTTCCAACTAGAAACCTTGAAATTGTCTGCCAATTAGTGTCATTTAGTACTTGCCAGAATACTAGCTATGGGAGATGGTTATCATTTAGGTGAGATGATGGTGGAAAGAGATATATCTTTGGTGTTTTATTTTGTAAATTTTGTGGTGATGTAGGTCATTGAAGCACTCATGAAAACTTTCTAGATCCTGATCCATGAGATCTATTAACTAGATATTGTTATACTAGGGATTGCATGCATCATATACATGATTTTCTAAAACTAAACAGGTTGTGATCCCATTTTATATTCCTCCACGAGTTTCATTAAAATTGAGCATTCTAGGGTCTAAGGGTTATATGCTATCCTTAGCCTAAATGATATCAACTTTTATATGCCCTTGTTTCTTGGTTTAATATTATCTTATACTCTTAGGTAGTATAACTAGTTTCTTCCAAAGATGAGGGATATAAGGATTAAATTATTCCTTAGTTAAGATATTACATTATTTTTTATACTTAACCTCCTATAGTACATTATTAGGTAATTATATATATTGTGTTTTGTACGCGTGTCAAATGAGAAAAGAAGTCAAATTTTGATCCAACATTTGTTCCCCTTGCCTTAATGCTTATTTAATATGTGAGGTTTTATTTGAAACAAACATATACCTCATTTTCCTTCATGTTATTATTATTGAGTTTTTTTATCACTCCTCTATGATTGATTGATGAAGCTACAAATGTGCCCTTATTTGTTTATGAGTGGCCATTTTCTTAAACTTTAGCTTAATGCTCATCTTATTTTCTATCTCATTTCTTTTCTTAATCTTCTAATTTAAATTGTGGTTCATTCTCCTTTTGATCATTGTTTTTTTATGGTCTATTCAAATGGTATAATAAGTTTTACTTAATTAATTTTTTGGTAGTTTCATGATTTTTTAATTATTATTAAAACTACTTGATGATTAAATAGAAAAAATGTGAGTGCAAAACAACTATTAAATCTTATAAATTTAACCTATAATGTTCTCTTCTCACCTTGGAACTATAGGATTAAATTTATGAATTAATAAGTTAAATGCCAAATCCTCTTACTAGATACATTGTGTGCCACAGTTAGCATTATAATCTTATGTTATGACTTTGATTCTTATGTCGATATCTTGCAAGGTATCTTTGATGGTTGACATTTCTTTAGTAGTAGACTTTCCAAATTGAGCTACTAAAAGATTTTTTTGGCCATCATATGATAATATTCTAACTTCAATGGTTTAAGTTGACAAATATCCCTTATTCAAAAGTTACATGCAATTGCAAAGCTTTGCTCAATTTAAAAATTGATATCCCCAATTTTTTTATAGTTAGGAGTTTTTTTATCTACCTTTTTTTTTTATATCATTGTTGTCATCTATCCTCTAATGATATGATCTTGACCCCCCTATATAATGACATTCATGGAGCCACTAATAAATTTTATACTTTCCTCTAAGCCCATATATGTTGGATTTGAATGGAAACTATCAATTAAAATCAAAGAAAGAATACTTAGATAAAAGGAAAATTCAATAAAAGTAAATATTATCTAGAGATTTTACTTTATATAATGACATATTTCTTTTTTGAATATTCACATTGATACATTAACCCTTAGTATATAATACTTCTCTACATCATGTGGGAGGACTTTTGATTAAGTTTTATATAGATTCATCATAATGGATTTTTTAAGTTTAGTCATATTATGATGATTTGGATAGATATTACTCCTAAACTTTAGAGGAGATATTGGATGACTGATAAGAAATCATGTCATGATCTGTAGTTCCATCAACTTAGTTCTTTTATATACCTAGATATATTTAGTTAGAAGTTTATGATTTACCAATTCTCTTGTAGTAGATCCTTGTTACCAACTAGTACTTCACCAATTATTGACTTATGGGTCCTTGTTAGGAGACATTAGCTACTTTATATAACTATAACATATTAAGTCTATAATGCACATTAAATGAGTCAGATTTACAAAAATGTTGACTAATAGAGGGCTTCATGCTATATCAAAATTATTATATGGTTCATTAATTCATAATTACAACCATTGGAAGTAATTGGGTCTTTCCTTTGTTGGATAATTATGACTTAGTAACACATTATAAGTTTGATCACTTTGCTTGGTGGTAGGGGTGTCAAAATGGGTTTTTAGGTAGGGTTTGGGTCCAAATATAAACTAACCCACCCTCGACTGATCCAACTCGAACCCGAAAAACCCTAAATCCTGGTTAACCTAATCCAACACAACGACCTAGGCGAGCACAGAGTGCAACTCGAGCACGAGTGCGAGCATGATTAGGAGAGACGTCGCAGTGCGGGCTAGAGTCTGACAGGATGTGGTTTCACAGTACGGGTGAGAGTTCGACATGGTGCGGGCAGGAGAGGGAATTAGTATGTGTAGCGAGCATGACGCATGAGATGCGCAACGTAGCGAGGGGTTTGCAACCACGCGGGTTTGTTGGTGCACGAGGTGCGAGCCTATGGGATGCGAGTTATTTTCAAGTTAGTGGGTTAACTCGAACCCGACCTGATATTTCGAACGGGTTGAAAATTAGAACATGAACCCGACCTGTTTGTTAAATGGGTTGACCTCAAACTAGATTTTCTAAGTCAGGTTCGGGTCATGTTTTTGGATCGAGTCATAAATTGGCATCCCTACTTGGAGGGGATATTTCCATATCCTTATTAACTTAGCATTTTGAGAGTGATCATATAATTATGGTGATTTTAAATTGGCTTTTAAATTAAATTTGAAAATTTCATGCTTAACAAATTTGAGACAAAGGGCAGATGGATGCCAATATTTAAGTTTAAAGTGATAATTATTTATTTTAGTGAAATTGTTTAATTAATTTTATTTCATAGAATATATAATTTTATGAGGCATGGATTTATCGAGGCTAGTAGTTGGATATAGTTTTTTTTTTAATATTAATAAATATATGATAAAAATTGATGATTTTGATGATCTCCCCCTTGATTAGAATCCTTAGTTATTAAGTGTATCATCACCATGGTTAAGCCCTCAAATATACATTCATATGCTCGATGATTTAGATTGAAGCTTTATCTTTATATGTAGAGTATATTTGAAGCTTTAACATAGTTTTTCTTTATAAATTATTGCATAAATCATATTTCTGTTAATATATGTTATTATGAAGGTTTAATTCCTCTAAAAATGCTATATTAAAAATAAAATAAAATCATAAGATGCAAATTTAATGCTCCTTAGGTGTCATGAAAGAAGATTTTAATGGAAGTTAATACATAATTTCTAATCTATGAGTCTTGCATCTTAACCTCATTAATGACACAAAAACTTGACCCATTTATTCATGGTTGCTCATTATTTATCATTTATACTTATCGAATTTGTGCGCATATAAAATAACAATTACGCTATTATATGTCTCAATTAAGTAATAGAGTCCTTAAATCAACCTTTTAATTTTCCACAATTTTCTCGCTCCCTTATATACGATACAACCTATTGCCTATAATGATTTGTAACATCTAAGCTTTGGTCAACTTATGTACACTATCAATTTATACGACAATCATATCAGAGCAAAAGGAGCGCAAAAGGAGCGAAAGTAGGAGATCACCGTTTCCAAATATAACATGTATTATACTAACTATCATTTCGATTATTTGAAAACAACTTATACAAAATTATATTAGTAATAAAAACTTATAAAACAAATTTGATGTAAAATTCTCTATTGTTAAAGTCATTATAACATATGCATGTTTATACTTCAGTGCATCATAATAGCTAGATTGTGCTCCTCTTCGATCGTTCATATCATGTAGATAGTTATATTAATTAAGTGCTTAAATAATTTTTTATGAAAATAATAATTTTTTTTAACAAAAACATGTTTTAAATGTGCAAAATTTTTAATTTTGGATAATATTGGAGTTTAATTAAGGGAGAATTCATGAGAACACTAATGCATATATTTAATTCAAAGTATTGATTATTGGCTCAATTTTGGTTCAATTATTGGTGTTTTAATTCAGTGAATTTAATATTTGATGAAAAGAAAAGTTCCCTTAGTATTCGGCCCAGTGATTCATTGTGCAAAGAGGCCCAGAAAACCTACAAAAGTCAATGGGCCTTTTTATTGGCATTTGCTTCGTTAGAAAAAAACATTGTTTCTTTATTTTTAATTTTTAATTGGGCTGTCAAGTGGACCAGGCCTACCATTCGATTATTTTATTGGTCCAGCACAAGTATTAAGGGCCGAGGGAGAAGTTTTGGTCCATTCCTTTATTTGGGCTGTCAAATTTTTTGCAGTCTTTACTGCAAAAAAAAAAAAAAAAAAAAAAAAAAAAAAAAAAAAAACACTTATCAATTCATTTAGTAGCTTATGAGATAAGAGTTGTTAATATTGTACAATATAAATGGATGCATCCTTTTGAAATGTATTATTTATTTTATATATTTAGGACATATGCCATTTATAGGAGGAGGTAAGTAATAAAGTAAATTCCAAAGCCTTCAGGCACCATCCTTTTTCAATCCAAACCTTTAACTTCTAACCTTCTAAAGATAAGTGTGAGTCATCACATATTGATTTCCATTTGTTAGAAGATATCCTATAGTTAGTTGAGATAGGTGTAAGTATCCATATGTTGGCATCCTTTCACTTGCACTAAAAAAAAATTTAGTCTTACAATATCATATTAAATTTTCACACTCATTCAACTTTTGCTTATCTTTATCCTAGTATTGGAGAAAGCCTTGTAGGCACCAACCTTTTCTATCCAAACATTAAACTTCGAACCTTTTAACGATATGTGTGTCAGTCCCCACATGTTGGCTTCATTTTCTTAAAAGATACTCTCTAATTTGTTAAGATAAATATGAGTCCTCACATGTCGACATCCATTCTCTTGGACTCGAAAGAAGATTTGTCTTACAAGATCATATATGAATTTTTTTATTCATTTAGTTAAAAGATAATTGTGGGTACATTACAATGATAATTTCATATATCATCAATGAGAAAGTAATATGAGGTGAGGTTGAAGTGCATGTAAAGCAGATAGGCATGATTGGACTTTAGCATTTGCTGAACACTATAAATAGCAAATGTTTCATGGTTATGCGTACAAAGAGGTGGGAGAAAAACTTCAAGAGAGAAATTATCGCACAAAGATTGATTACATGTGATGGTATGGGTCCCTTGATTTTGTTTAAGAGGCGAGAGAATAATTTTAAGAGGAATGTTATAAGAGATAAATTTTATTAACTCTATAGGAGCAATCAAATTAAAATTAATGGCCACAAACAAAGAAAAAGAAAGTGTCCTAACATTCATATATATATTTTTATCTTTAGATACTTGTTGTAGGCTAAGGAGAGAATTTAGCCATCTTGAGTATTAAACTATGCATTTATGATGCTAAGAGAAAGATAAAAGATCCATGTCGAGAATAATGAAGATAACGCATCACTGATTTGGACTTGTGGTACAATCATTTTTTATAGTGATGCAGATTCTTGAAATTTAGTGGTAATTGATTATCGATGATGCGAATTTTTCTTGGAGGATTTTCTACAAACTATGCTCTTAAACTTAAACAAGATGCAATGAGAGCAGAAGCATTTCTTCTTTGCAATATCACTTCCTACCAATATCATCTTACCTAAGAGCCAATCCAAATGACGCCTCATTGGATTTGAGAAACATAGATTTCCACTAAGGCTTTTATGAAATTGAATACATAAAGACAATGTTGATAGGAGAATTGACCCACAAAGGATTGTTGAATAAAGAATCCAATGTGAGCATGATGGCTTTATAAAAAGGTGAATTCTCAAATGTATGGTTGCATTTCACACAAAAGTAATAGTAGACTAGCATAGTATCTTTAAAAAGATACTAGGGTAATCTTTAATCCAAGAAAATATTAAAAGGATGTGTTCACGATTAATTAATGATACTGAGACATTCCAAAAAAAACCTATTTAGCTGGAAAAATTGATTGAAATGTATAAAGAGGAGTTCTAGTGGCCATGAATTTTCTCATCGCTAAAGGTAATTTTAGAGAATTGGACAAACTTGAAAACACATCATTCTATATAACACACTTAATTATATTTAAGATTTAGATGATTAGGTTAGAAGGAACAACAAGTAAAATAGATGCTCAACTTTTCTTTGTAAAAAAAGAATGAAATAAATTAAACTTGCTCATTGGTTATATGAAAATTAAGTACAATGTCTAAATATGTTTTATAAAGCTATTATCATGAGTTAATTCATAAGCTTATAATAATTTTGTGGGAGGGAAGTGAGACAAACACCATTAAAGTTACTTTTAGACATACTTGTGATGTTAAAGTCTACACACAATATTGAAATTATAATTTGAAATTTAATGCTCGTGATTATAGGCATGATAAAATAATCATTGGTAAAATAGGTTTTTTTTTTTTTTTTTTAAATGAGTGAGTGTTATTACTCTGAAATTAATTTTTAGTGGATTTTATATGAGGTTATTGAGTTAGTCTATATTATTTAGAGCTTGGTGTTGTTTATGTGTGATTTATTTGATGCTTTTAAAAGAGAGCGTAAAGTTGTTCACTATGGTCTCTCACAGATTAGACATAAATTAAGACTTTAGGTTAGAAGTTATTTAGATCAACTTCACAAGCTCAAAAAGTTATCCATCCAAATATAATGATAAAAGTAAATGATGTACAATTTATGAAAGTATGATATGTGGTATATACAATACTTCATATTTTTAATGGTTTATTAGAAATGATGACCAAAATACTTATCAAGAAGAGAGATCATAAATTATAGAAATTATTTTACTTTCTTTTGTGTTTTACTATTAATTTTTTTGGGTATATTAGTGTTAAGGTCCTAGATGGTTGTATTGTCATTCTTGGACTTATTGTGAGCCTAAAATAAAAAGGATTTTGAATCCAAAGGGAAAGATAATTAAAAGAAAAGTGTTTATATTTGATTTAACCACTAAAGGTACTAAAGATAATGAACATGAAGTGAGTTTCATGAATGGTAAAAAGGAGCCGGAATCTAATGACTTTTTAAGAAGCATGACCTCTAATATGTGATTGAAAAACTAATGTACATATAACAATTTGCATCTACATAGGTATTTCATTTTTATATAAATATTTTTCTTTGCTCGAACTTTTCAATATATATTATTAATAAAATCAATGCTCAAATTATCTATATAAGAGTTTTATGGTGTTTTTTGTATACTATTTTTTTTTAATCATCTTTATTATGATATATAGATTTTTTTTATTTTCATGTAGATACCTAAATGGTTAGAGAATATGAACATGGATTGAGCACTACTTATTAGGAGATCAGGCTCATTAGGTGAGGGTGATATTAAGACTTATAGATTATAAGATGGAGGATTCATCCTTGTGAGTGATTGTATGTTGGAGAGGTCATTCAATTAAAGCAAAATATTTTTATTTAAAAATATTTCAATAAAAATTATTATATCTTGTCTTTAATTGGCATGTTTTTATGTATTAGTTTTTGTGGATCTTATAATTATGTAGGCCTTAGTCACACACCAGATGAATGCCTTCTAGCATCGTTCCATTATTTGGAATCATACTACCTATTGTCTACAAAGCATTTAATGGTAATTTATTTTTATTTGAGTTTATATTTACATAGTTGATTGTTAGGCAAGATTTAATTTAAGTATTTAACTAAACTACATTTATTTCTATGTTCAATGAAGTATTTATTGATAATTAGAGGAGGCCACTAAGAGAATGGATGTTTGGGAGAAGGAAATTATAAGGCATCTTACTCAAACTCTAACTACAGCTCATAATGATGCCCTAAAAATCAAAATAACCTAATTAATGAAACCAACTTTATAGGTTGGCTTAGGTGCATGATGTTGTATAGGATGTCCTTATTATATATTAAGCTTGTGAGTATTGTTGAAGGAATTAAGGGTTTCTTTTGCTTACAGATTCTCTCTCGAAGGGGTCATAATTGAGCTTTTAAAAAATGTTAACATGTGCATGAGTAAGTTTCAAAGAGGAAGGAAGGAAGTAAAGTGGAAGTTGTGGAGTTTGCATTCTTGGGTCAGTAGAATGAGACATCCATGTTGAAAGAGGGAGGGAGGGAGGGAGAGAGAGAGAGAGAGAGAGAGAGAGAGAGAGAGAGAGAGAGAGAGAGAGAGAGAGAGAGAGAGAGAGAGAGAGAGAGAGAGAGTGAGTGTGTGTGTGTGTGCAAGTTTGCGAGTAAGATTACATATAGATATAAGAAATAAAGCAGAATTGTTCATATAATTTTCTCTTATGCCCACTAAAAATATGTTAGCTTCCTGATTGTAGCCACAATTTCAAAGAAGAGGATGAATAATATATATATATCGTAAAAACTCTTATAGAAATTTAGGAGATGTCGAGAGCTAAATCTATAAACTAAGAGACTGAACCCCAATTTTATCACAACTCTCTTCCCTTTCATAGGTTGGTAAATATGTTCTCATTAAATGTGTCCCCATGCCTGATATACAAAATATAATATACTATTCCAATATGGAATCTGTTGACCTTGAATTTGTTAAACCCCTGGTCAAAGAGGTTGACTTGGTCAAATTGACCAAGCTAGGCCCTGAGACCCCTTGCATTCAATTCTTTGGGTCAAATTAGGTTTGTTGAGCTCGGGCCTGGGCCTTGGGTCAATCTGGTTGACCAGGTCAACCTAGGTTGACCCATTAGGCCCTTTTAAGTCCAAATCAATTTTAAATCAATTCAAATCCTTCTCTTGGTCAATCTCCCTACCCCTTAGACCCAATTGACCAAGTTGACCAAGTCAAGCTTTGACTTGGTCAACCCAAGTCTTATTGGACCAAATTGACCCATTTAGGTCACATTAAACCCTTTTAATGCCTTTAATTGTTTCCTATTGATCTCTAATTCAAACCCATAGCCTAATGACTCCTAATTCCCTCCTAATTAAGCCTTGATGCGATCAAGGCCATTGGTGATGAGTCCATGGCTTTAAATAGAGACATTAGGGTTTCTTTTTGTCTCTCTTGCATTCTATTCTTCCTAAAATCCCTCTCAAGTTGAATTCTTTTATGCTTGAGCTCTCCTAATTCTCCTCCATGATCCCCAAACCTAACCTTTCCAAGCCGGCGGCGGCGAGTTTCCGGTGACCCAAGGCTAGATTCGTCCAAGGCTTCGATCCATTTGATGCAGAGCTCATTTGATTGTGATTTCAACTAGGAAAGCATACGAGGACAGTCTACAAGCTCAATCGTGTCAAGATCCTGAAGATCGAATGGTGAAATCTCTCAAAAACCTTCGCCTAGGTCACTACACTTAGGGTTAAATATCTTTTTACACACAACATATTAAGTTGCGTTCTTGGTTCCCCATGATCTCTGTTCATGTATAGAACTTAGGTTTAAAATTTCATCAAATTTGGTTCACGAGATCGCAAGAATGAGCCAAACATGTATTAGGGTTTGGGTTTGGTTCTTCGTACGATGGGGGTCGATTTCAACCGTTGATCGCATGATCAATGATTGAAATCCAATCGTTCCGCCGTTTGGAACGACCGCGAGGTTCAATTCTACGGTTTCTCTCTCCATTCGGCTTAATCAGAGCCCTTGACTCCAAACCACACGGGATCGAACAGCGATTGAGCCTTGCTGACATGGTTTAATTAAAACCGCATCGGTGGCTTTGATTAGGCAATGATTGCCAGCAATTGTGTCGATGTGCAATCATTGCTCTGCATACTACGGAACCAATCTCTGGTCGCCATGTGTCATCTCGAGCTGCCAAATTAATTTTAATTAATTTTAATTAATTTTAAATGTATTTTAAACTTGAAATCTTTGAAAAAATATTTTAAAATATTTAAAAAAAAAAAAGTATTTTATAACAAAATTTTTAGAATTTAATTTCCATTAATTTAAAATTAAAATTATTTTAAAATATCATCTATATATTAAGTTATTTATAGAAAAACTATTATTTATGATATTTTAATTAAGATTTAATATAATATAATGTTATTATTTTTTTCATATTTTCCATATTATCCTATTTTAAATAATTTAATAATTATTTTTAGATACAATAATTTATTTTTATTATATTATTATTATTATTATTATTATTATTACTATTATTATTATTACTACTACAACATTTTTTTTATTACCATTATTATTATTATTATTATTTAAAATATACATTTATTTCAAATTTAAAAAAGGTTACTTTCAAATTATTTAATTTTTAAATTATGTTATTATTATTTTTAGTATTTTTTTTATTTGTTAAGTAGTTAATTACTTAAATAGTAATTAATTAATTTCAAATTCAATTTTTTTTCCAAAATTACAAAATTATTTTAAAAATTTCTAAAACTTTAACTTTTGTTTTAATTTATTTTAATGATTATTTTTAAATATTAATTATTTTAAATTATTTTAAAGCCCATTAATTTCTTTTAAACTTCATAAATTCATATTAAAGTCATTTTAAACTCGATTTTGGTTTATAATACCTTATTCTTTTCAGAAAATTTAAGAATTTTTATTTAAAATTATTTTTAGAGGCCCAAATTTTCTTTTTCTGGATGATTTATGTATTACTTAATTATTTGGATGTTTAAGTTATATTTAGGTAATTATTACACTAAATAATTTAAAATTATAAATTATTTTAAACTCTCTTTGGGTGATCAGTGGATCTCTCATATGCTTACATGAATTGAAATTATTTTGAATTATCTTACTTTGAATTTAATATTTATATATTTAATTCCTATATGAATTTTAGAATATTTTCAAATCATATATGTATTAAATCATCCTAATTTTTTAGAGATCTTCTTCTTAAAATTTTAAACATTGATATATGCATATGAATAACATTTATGGGCAAGAAGATTAGTGGATGGTCGAGTCCCAATCATTCACTAATTTCTTTGTAAAGTATGTTTAATTACTATTTTTACCATCTTTTGCATGTGTAGGACGCATGATCACTTAGCCTAGGTTCTCCTAGACCTTAGGATTGGTGTGTTTAGTGTTTTTATATATTCCTTGCATGTTACCTCACGGGTTAGTACAAAACTTACTTTAAAACCTATTTTAACGTAGTGACATCCTAAGGACAATAATTAACGATCTGTCTAACAAACTTAGAAAAATTGTAGGAGCTAGGGTAGACATTTGATTGACATGAAAATTTCAACATTTAAACTTAGTGACATTTTAAACCTATCAAAATTTTCTAGGATTTTTGTAGGAGCCTTTAGCCCCCTTAATTAACAAACTTAATTTAACCCGTTAATTATGCCCCATGAGCTTCAAAAAATTGTAATAAATCTATTTTAATTCAGATAATTCCTCATAATACCTCAAACTCTCTAGAATTTAGACCTTAAACTTAGAGAATTAGGTACCCTTAGTTTGACCTTAATCTAAACTCTAATTTAATTTTAATTAAAATTACCTTTTTGCCCTTATTAGATAATTGAAAATTATTAAAAAATTCAAAATTTTCCCTAAACACTTGAAAACATCTTCTTAGATTATTTTTGATTTTTGGGGGTGATTACAACCTGTTTGAAGCTGATTTGGATCAAAACCATAAAATCACCCTTTATTAAATAATTTTAATAATTCCTTAATTGCGCAAAATTTCTAAAATTCATAACTTGGCCTAAAAAACTCCAAATCTAGCAAACCCAAAGCCTAACTACTCATTGTAAGGCCTAATATTTAACTAAAATACTAGAACCCCAAATATAGCATATTTTTAATAGTAGCCTTTTGGACCCCCTTAGCCTAGCATATATGAGGACCCTAAACTTTCCAAAATTGACTAAAATAACTTAAACTTTAAAGATCACTATCCTAAGCATTAAAATAGATCCACACAATAAAATTAACTAAAACTAGACCCTAATCCATTAATACTTAAACCTTAATCAAAGTTTCTTTTCTAGCATTCAACAATTTCTAACCTTAGGCAACTTGAACTAATTATTATACATAGGATCTATCCAAAGTCACACAAGTCTACCACACACAGAAAATTATTGGCTAGGGCACCACTTCTAGCTCTAGGATTAGGATCGGTGTTTACTTTCTTCTACTTTCTATGATGTGATTATATGTGGCACGAGTGCTAATTGATTTGTTTTGTTATGCTGTGATTAATATTATATTTGTTTCATTATTATACCTTTCTCTCTGTGATTGATTGTACGTTAGACTGCCCATGTGCTATGATCACTTTTATACTAACTCAATCTTATGCAGGTGGACACGCTCATGCAATACTAAAATAAAGGGGGCAGTAATGATTTAAAGCTTTAATACTAATGCTATTTTCTGTAGATGCTCTAGAGACTACTTAACCCCCTTAAAAATTAAAAGAGCGTGATCATGTGTGTTTATTTTTCTATATAAATATAATTGCTTGAGATATGATATATGAACTGCTTTTGATTTTTATTAGGATAACTATGTAGGAGTCTGGATATTTATATTTTTTTTATAATATAATGTATTTTGATGTAATTGAGTTGTGAAAGTCTAAAAGTCTAGCATTTCAAATATAAGGTACCCGAAGAAACTTAGAAAGGCCCCTTCTCAGGGAATTTCTTAGTCATTTGGGTACCCATCTGAAAGACGAGCTAGATGGAGTTTAAAGAAGATGATCCAAAGGGAGATGATCCAGAGAAGGATGATCCACTCGAAGACGAAGACTTGAAGATGAAATGCCTGGCTTTTAAGACTTGAGTCATTTCTTAGGATTAGAATTCAGGTTGTTGTCAATGGGGCCTAGCCACTATTACCTTTTTACAAACCCTGGGTTGTACTTATACGAAATTTTCCATGGACTTTCTTTTCCTACTATTTTTGTGGATTTATATTGATGTGTTTATTTTCTGTGTGTAGTAAAAATTATTTATTTTTCAGGTTTTTTTTCTTGCATGTACTTGGCCTATTTTCATTGGGCTTTTTATGATAAAAAATAATTTTCTACTGGTAATTAAATTTCAAAAATTTTGAGGTTTAAATAATTTAGAAACCTAATGACCTAGGGAATAGTCGGAACCATCTGGGGTCGTATGCAAAATATTACATTTTTCTTTCTCCTTGCTATAAGACACCTCCCCCCTATGGGCAGAGTCCGGATAATCTGGCATATGAGGATGAAGTGCCGAACCTGGGGAGGCCCTGTCTTTTCAAAAAAATTATTTTTTATAAGCCTATTTTTAAAAATCCCATGCATACTTGATCTAGCATTTTTTTTAACCTGCATGCATTGCATTAGAAATTAATTAAATTAAAATTTTAATTGTATTAGCTTTAGGAACATTCATTCTATATAAGTCCATGGTCAATTAGAAAACTCTCTAGACATCGACCATACTTCCAAAATATTCAAACTACATACCCATCTTTCATAAAGACTGGATAACATGGATTTAAAAAACTTGGTTGGTTAGCTGGCATTCCTTTTCATCCAAGATATAAGCCCAGGTGCATTAGCTAGGACATGGGTGTTAGTGTTGGGTATAGTACAAAACCTACCTTAGATTTAAGGTTCGAGGCTACTACATTGGGTGTCTCATAGTATGCCTAAATAGTGGGTAAGTTCCTTCTCTTCGGGGACTATAAACCCTACTTTTCCGCCTTAGATAGATGACGCCACCTCCATCCTTCCCTTATATATGTTTTGAGTGCATGAATTTCTTTCCCTCATTATTCCCTTAGTCCCTCCAGATGCTGTGATGAATCATGCATGTTGACTAAGCCATTTGAGCCCCTTTCTTTTCTTTTGAGTAGGATTTCATAGTCTCCCCTTTTATGCCAATCTCCTTGTTGGGAAAAAATAATACCGGATCTTTAAATGAGAGTTTTCTCAGGCCCTAGGCTTGAGATGTAATTAACCACGGGGGCATGCGCCCGTGGGAAACAGAACTCTACCATCAAATAAACCCCACTCGAGCTGATGTATCGGGCGGGGGAAACCTATTGTTATGATCAGGTCATATATATTACTACACATTGGGGTGTCTAGCGAAAGCCAATATACTCAATGGTTAGTCGTATGTGCGATCTAATCTTCCCTTCCATTGGCTCATTTGCGAAGAGAGTGGAGGCCAGGCCTGCGATCATTTCTATCCCTCCGGGTGGTGCGGTCATACACCCTCTATACTTTGCAGCCAATAGTGTCCTTTCGGAGGTCCATAGAATCATGGGCAGGTGGTTGTCACGTCACGTCATTATGGTAGGCTTAAAACTTTAAAGATCTATGATGATTATTTAAGTAAGTCTCTAAAAAGAGTTTTAGGACAATATGCCTTATTTCAGGCTTCGATAAATGGTCTAGATAAGAAAGTCTTTTTATAGTATTATATCAACTGAAAGCATATCAAAATGATTATTCATTGATTTGATCAAACACAACATGTGGTTGTCCAAAAAAGATTATTAGTGGGGTTGTTTGTTTCTCAAGTACCCATGTTAGATTTGGATGTCAATCTCAATATTAATTGAAAGGTCCTAATTAAATGTGAAAGTTTAGGCATCACATTTTCACCCCTTGTCTACTTGAGGCTTACTTAAAGGATGTTGTTGGAGTAAAACTTGGCAGCTTTATTTTCACTCAAGTTTTATTATATCAACATTCATAACTCTTCACCTACTCCTAAGAAACCATGGACTCCAAAAGCTAGTGAAATGCACGGTATTGAGTTAAGGAAGAAGAAGGAACAAATGGAGTAGGAAGTTGTGAAGTTGTTGGTGGTAGAGCTGGTCGCAGTAGAGCTAGATCCGAAAGTGACAGAGAAGGTGAGAAAAAATTTTGAATAATTGATTAGATTAATAGAGATAAATGAATATGAAATAAATGAGATGAAGGAGAAGGTGGTGGTGAAGATGATAAAGAAAGTAGTAGAGTAAGCTTTAAAAGAGTTGATGGTGGATGCCATAGTGAACGTAATGGGCAAGGGCCATGTGGAAAACTATATAAGAGAATAAGAGAAGAAGAAGACTCTAAAAGCTAGAAAGATGATGGTGATCAAGGAAATGATAGATGGCTTGGTAAAGATGTTAATAGAGGTTATGACAAATATAATACAAAGGTGGTGGCGTAAAAAAGTGATTGTGTATGCTAAAAAGTTTATCGTATTCATGTAAATCCTTATGGATATTCTTTCATCAAGTGAGGATCAACATCCCCATAAGTGGACGAGTGATTTTAAGGTGGCTAGAGATTCTTCATATTAATTTGTAGAAGTTTCCTTGCTTGCTAAGAGTGGTTGGCTCTGTTTGGAGATTAGAGTGCATGATGACAATGGAAGTGGGTTTGAAGATTATCCATTGGAGAATGGGTTGTTTATGGAGAAATAACATGGGGATTGTAATAACCCGTATGTTGACTATGCTAAATTAATTTTTTTTGTGTCATTATAAGTCTAAATTACAAATCATCTTCTTCATAGCATTGATATTATAGTATTTTACTTGCACGAATTTTTTCATAATTTTTGAGCGATCGTGAAAATTCTTAAGAAATTGGTACATGTAAATATAAGTAAAGATTTTAGGACCGTTGGGTGTCTGTTTTACAAACCGGTTTCACCATAATATTTTAAATAAAATGTGTTATTTTATGATTATTTTTTGAAGTCATGAATAGATTTATATAATTTTTCTATTAAAAATTGAGTAAATTAAATAATTATATTAATATTATATATTATTTTATTAAAAAAATTTAAAGCATTAACATCTCTTATTAAATCATTTATCCCATTAATTAAGTTTGTATAATAGAGATTGGCTTAAGGAAATGAGTGGGTTAAGTGAGGAGAGAGAAAATATAAGCTAAGATTTTGAAGTTGCAGAGCAATTTTCGTTAATCGAGCCTATTAAGAGATTCACACATCTCGCTATAAGGAACCTTTACCCTATTTCTGATTTCAATGATTTTATATTTTTGGTATTTTTTTAGGTCAAATTTGTGTTTATGTTGTGGAAAAATGAGAATAATTTTATATTGATAAAACTTTGATCGCATAGCTTTTTAAATGTTATAAAGATTGAGATTATAAATATTTTGAGTATTTATTTAAAATTTTATGGTGATTTTAAAAATACAATGATTTTTGTCCACTCAAAAATTTATTTTGACATCTAAAACTAGTAATTTAGTTCAACTAAAGATTTAGAAAGTTACTTTATGCAATATTTGATAATGTAGTTAAATTCTGAAAAATGTGAATTTTTGTGCATCATGATTTTTTTGGTGTACCGTTAGGCTATTTTGATACTTTATGAATTAAGCTCAATTATGCTTTATTTGCAATTCATTGAAAATGAATATAAATATATAATTGAGTAATAGATTATCATTTTTATTGTTATAGTACTATTATTATAATGTGTGTCTATGAATCATTGATGCAAAGTATTTGTCTTTTTTATTCTATGGGGCAAAATGTTGCTAGAGAAGGAACTTCAGGACCTTCCCTAGAAGAACATATCTGAAATATGAAAGAATCTCAAAATAAGATCCTTTAACTTATGCAAGAGACCTGACAACTGGCACTAGCACCTCAGGAGGAGGTTCTTCTCCCTCAAGATCCACCATTAGCTGAAGATGTTCAACTTGAACATCTTCACTTAGAGATTCCTGTTCCTCCGCCAAGGAGGTATATGCAATCACATCAAGATGACAAACTTTCTGACACTTTAAGTTCTTCCCATACTTTACAAACAGGCCGACAACCTAGCATTTCTCTATACATCCTTGAAGACTTAGTCAGACCGCATGTTGTTGAGGTCCCTCGCAATGCCTTACGACATGAACCACAATGATTGGTCTGAGAAGAGTTCCCTATTGAAGGTGTAAGAGAACCACTTCGTCAATGGGACTTCCATGAGTCATCAATCCTGACTAAATCCATTTTTTAACACCCCATTTCGATAAAATTCAAACTACCAAGCATTGATTCTTACGATGAGACATCCAACCTGTATAAAAATATTGATCACTATAGAATTATCATGCATATCTAGTGAGACTCAGATGCTCTCCTCTGCCAGGTTTTTTCTGCTACCCTCAAAGGATTAGCTCAAAAGTGGTTCTATTCACTTCCAGTCGGAACTATCCCAACTTTTTTCAAATTGGCCTAGGTGTTTGTCGAACAATTTATTGCTAATAGAAGAATTGCTAAGGATTCTTCTCACCTTTTTGGAATCTTTCAAAATTATGGAGAATGAATGAAGGAGTATTTTCAATAATGTTCTACCAAGGCTCGACAAATTATAGGAGTAGATCCTGAATTTCTGAGAGGAGTCTTTCTTGGTAGCCTCAATTTTGGCCTCTTTTATTTGACACTCATGCGATATACTATTCATTCATATGTTAACCTAATCCATCATGTGGAGGCACAAATCTCTATAGATGAAGTCATAAATGGTCACAAAAAGAAATTCGAGAAAATAAACAAAAAAGCATAAAAATGCCTAAAATGGATAATTTATTCTCACAATGAAAGAAATAAGGGAAGAATAATTTGACTCCTAGGCCTCCAATGCCATGATGGTAACCTCAACAAGAAAAGTTGTATGCACCACTAATTGGCCCGTTGGTTGGAGACTAATTAAGTTATACATGTTGGTGGGCCGACGAGCTTTTCTTCAAATATTATGGTTTTGTGTTATCCTCTGCTGATTCATGTGTTAGGAGTTATAAAGAGATTATTACTATTCTAACGGGTAGAGTGTGACGACTCTATTTACTGAGCCAATAGTTATTGATACTGACACTGATACTAAAAAATACCGAGATAACAAAAAAAATTTACTTATTTTGTATGAGTATTGAAATGAATGTTATTGAGGCATTATTTATATTCATGTATAGATTTATTATTGATATCATTAATGATTTATTGATAAAAGAAGCATTATATATTCATTGAGTATGCAATATACATGATATATTGAGCATGTGATTAAGATATTGATTTAATATTGATGTAGAATAATTGGATATCGGTTGTACATTTTGATATAATTTTACTATATTGATTTGATTTTAACAGTCTTTACTGATATTTGGTTTTGATGATTTATTCAATTTTTATACTAATTAGTATTATGGGTATAATGATTGTTTTTATAGATTTGATACTAATACTGATTTACTTCTTTATTGGCTTCCATACTATATTATTTTATTGTTAATAGATTCTATTATTATTGCATGTGAATTTTATTTTTTATGAATTGATTTAATAATCATTTGAATATAACTACTATGATTTGATTGTTAATATGCATATTGCTCCTTTTTCATTATTTGAATTCAATTATTGATTTTGGTGACCTACTAGGCTTTTTAGCTCATTATATATGTTAAATGATTTCAGGTCAGTGTAGAGGATCATGAGTGTGAGGTAGTTATGATTCTTCAGGTTCTAATTTTTTTTTTTTTTAACATTTTAGTTATTGTTTAAGCTATATTGGGGTATTAATAATTAGCATGACCATGACTCAAACTAGTGACCATAAAGAGGGTTGATACTTGTTGGATCTCATGAGCCCGATGCACCTTCAGGTGTTCATGACAACAAACATTATTGGTTAAGCTAAAATATTCCAAATTAGGATATCTAAAAATTTTCAAAATGTATTGGCCAAATTAATTAAATTAATATTTATTGGATTGATCGAATTGGTTCAAAGGTCAATATAGGAAAAAAATAGGTTATGTTGGGTCAATTGAAGTCGGTCAACCTAACTAAGAGCCAATTTGGTTTTGATTATTCATAGGAAAATCTTTTAAACTGTTTAAGACCAATTGATTAATCGATTGAATTGATTGTAATCAATTGAATGGATTCTAAAAAGAAAAAAAATAGGTTAGTTTGGGTCTTATTAGGTCAAAGGTCTAATTGGAACTCTCTAATGACTATTTCTTTCATTATGATGATGGTAATCATTGATAATTTAGAAGTTTAACTAAATTATGATCTAATAGGTTCTCGTTGGGTCAAGATAGGGTTCAAAGGGGTTCTATGGTATTCCAATAGACAACCATGTTATTTATTTTTTTTGTAAAATTTTATTAGAAGATGTTTGGCCAGGTGATAGGATCATTTGTTTGAAGATTAACTAATGTTCCTATAAAGTTTAAGCTATATTGGGGTATCAACTATTAGCATGACCATGAATCAAACTGATGACCATAAAGAGGGTTGATACTTGTTGGATCTCATGAGCCCATTGCACCTTTAGATGTTCATGGAAACAAACATTATTGGTTAAGCTAATATAAAATTTCAAGTCTTGTGTGTATGTTATATTTTTTTCACTAACATTTCAGGTTGAAAACACAAGACAAAGAAATAATCAAATAGGAAGAATGTGAAACTCAAAAATGGTAAATGATCAGTGTAGTGTGTGTATGTTTCTAATTTTATTTTATTTGAGTCACTGCATGGAATATGTGAAAAATGGTCAAACAATCGAGCCCACACTCACAAAAGAGAGCTAGGATACTAGAAATTAAAAATTAAAATTACTGAATTTATTTTAGAAATCATATTATATGATTCGTCATACTATATGATTATTTATGCTACATATAATAAGTTAAGTGATAATTAAAATAAAAATAGGGATTACTTAAAATAACTAATAATACTATATGATTTGCTTTGTACTAGAAGACGATTTTAAAAAGTTCAACCATTTTTTATGAATTTCTATAAATAGGCAAAATTTGAAATTTTGAACTACTTGTACAAGTACAAATTTATAAATCTTGATATATGTCCACTCCCGAGAACTAATTCCACTCCCCAAATTTTGAATTTTGAACCCCAACCAAATTTTATATCGTATTCTATAAACATTTATAAATTATGCCTATTTGGTCTCTAAAAACTTGGGAATAAAATAAAATCAAATATCCTCTAGATTTGTACAGTATGATTTATATTGTATGATATGAATAAATAGAGTTTAAGTTCGTCTAACCCACATTCAGATAGGATGAATTGTTCCTTGGATTAAACTGATCATACTTTATGATCATGATATAATGTAAAATCAAGATTGTACAATTCGATGAAAGCAATATTTGGTTTGCAAATTTTATTCAGAATAAACTAATATTACTTTTTTATGGTGGGTTTATACTATATGATCTAATCGTAAAAATTAAAAATTAGGATTTTTTTAAAATACCTACTCTCATGTTATGAATGATAAGAGAGTGACTATTTAATAAGAGACTATAGAGCGTCCAATAAGAGGATGAGAGTGATTCTTTCTTTTTGAGCTTGGGAAAAGAATTGGGAGGAGAGGGTGAGTTTGAGGGAAAGCTCTATAGGGTTTTCCAAGGAGTGTGAGAGGGGGGGGGGGGGGGGGGGATCACATGGTTATTTTTCCACTTTACTCTTGGTTTCTTTATGTGTGTGTGTGTGTGTGTGTGTGTGTGTGTGTGTGTGTGTGAGAGAGAGAGAGAGAGAGAGAGAGAGAGAGAGAGAGAGAGAGAGAGAGAGAGAGAGAGAGAGAGAGAGAGAGAGAGAGAGAGAGAAAGAGGAGCTCTAAGTTTAGAGCTCTTGTGAGTCTATGTTGAGGGTGTTGACTAAGGAGGCATTTCCTCTATGTAGGAAGCAGAATGAGTAAGGCATCTTCGTTGTGTAGATGCCAAAAGGGGGGAGTCTAGGCTTTCGAGGAGAGAAGAGATGTGTAAAGGTCATTCTCCACCTAGGAATAAATAAGGGCTTGTCTCCCTTGCTTAGTGCAGAAGGAGTTCTTTTAGTGAAATTTCAAAGGAAGAACTTGGGGAGTAGATATAGGTTTGGGGATCGAATCACCATAAAATTTGGCTTGCATTCTTTTTTTTTTTTTTTTTTCATTTACTACTTTACTTTACTTTTTGCAAATTTTAATCCATTGGCTAGATATGTTCTTGGTTTCATTTGTTCTTCACATCATTTTTTTTCTAGTTCTACTTTCAAAATTTTCAAGAAACTATAATATTAAGTATTCTTATTCTTAAAGTGCTTTGAAATTAAAAGTTTTGTAAGGTTAATTATTTGACTTTATTTGCGCATCAAATGTTTTTTACTCTTTTGAAAAAAACACAATGAATCCCCCCTGGATGTGCTTAGTCACTTATAATACTCCTATAATTGATTATGCCTATTGGGGATCATCGTGTTTGAGTATGTAAGAAGAATGAGTAGATGGAAGCAAACACATGGATTAGAGGTTCCTCCTAATAAAATTTTATATTCATTCTGAGGTCCTTATCTATCCGACCTACTCAAAGGTAGATATTAGAATTTCTAAGTAATTTAAGCTAATCAAGGATTGCATAAGATGATTTAAGCTTTTTTAATGATGGAAGTTATGAAGGAAGCATACTTAAATATTCTAGAAGTTGGCAAGAAATTCAAGTAAAGGATTAATATCTTTAATTTTCTCTTGTTAAGAGTCAAAAAGAGTGTTTCAAATTCACTTTAAATGGAGAAGTCAACTCATCATCAAAGTGATGACATTTTTGTATGCCAATAATGTATGGTTGATGGTCCTTAGGAGGAGAAGAATACCATGAAGAAGAATATTAGGGTGCTATAAAACCTCCTATTTCCATGAAAACCTCCGTAGAAAGACTATGCATAGTACTTAGGGTTAGGGATAAATGTTTCCTCAACAATTACTTAACCAAACATTTGAAATAGGTGGTAGCCATATATGGTCGACATTCAAGAAAAAACGATTCTCTAGAGCAACCTTCACCCTTTTACTTGCTTTAGAAATAGAGAAAATGAAGGAAGATTTGCTCAATTTTTTCTAGGCCTTGCAAACTCCAATGAGTGATTCATATTTTAACCCATAATTTAGCATAAAGGTTATTGTCCTAATGATTTAAAATGCAAGTAATAGATTCTGATGACCACATTATCAAAATAAGATCAAGAGTCGTGAGGGCCTCATCATAAAATTAAGATTAAGGGCCAAGAGAGCTTCATCAAACATATGTAGTTAAAAATATCTTAATTTGAAAATATTTTAAATTATATTCTAGGTTAGAATTCAAATTGAAATTTGATATTTTAAAAATTAAATTTTCTATCTTTAAATCTTACACTAAAGCCTCTTTTTATTAATATAACATAATTTTACTTGCTTTGATCTTAGTTTGGGGGTTGGAGGGTCATTCTATCATGGGACTCCAATTGAAGTAGTTCCACTCTAATTTTATATTGCTTCATTATATTTTAATATTTTCTTAGCTTCTTTAAATTTTAAATATTAGAAGATTATATACAAATTTAAATATTTGGTTGAATGAATGAATTTTTTTGGATAATTTAATAAAAAAAATTAGAGTAAAAGACTCTAAGGGCTGTTTGGTATCAAATTTATGCTCGGGTTTACGGTAAATTCTATCAAATGTTTTGAGCGCTACATAACTGACAATCATCAGTAAATTCCATATGTATCAATCTATGACGTAAATCAATGATTTAGTAAATCCCTAGACTTAGTGAATTTAATGGGATTTACACTCGTGAGAACTCTCTCTTGTTGTGCCCATGTCATGGAATAGCTATGAACGCCCTTATCTACCACATCGAAGGGTAAGCATCACTATCATCCACCACCTTAGCCTCTCTGATTCATCTTCCTCTACAATAGTTGGCCTCCTTCCTACAATAGGAGTCTTCCTCTATGATTTCTCTTCATCCAATGACATTATCTAATAACAAAAGAAACTGGAATAGTTGAAAGGATACATGACAAGCTGTTGTTGACTCTAGTGATTGTCAGTATTTATTGAAAAATGTGGTCATATTCATATTAGACAACAATGATATATAATAATGTAATTCAACATTGTTTCTTCGCATTCAAATCACAAGTGCCATAAATACTGAAATATATTACCAAACAATTTATCATGATTTAACATTTATCATACCAAATAATTTTCAGGATTTAACACCCTTGGAATTTACTAAATCCAAATTTACAAAATTTACTAAATCTCTATAACTAAAGTTGAATCCTACTTGTTGCCAAACAACCCCTAAGATTGAGAGCCTTATGGATGAACCTCACCTTTTGAATTATTTTTGTCAAAAACTCCATGCATCTCTTCTCAACCTATCACAACTTCTCCCACCTTAGCATCCTTCGCCCAATTTTCTCCTCACTTGGCAGTAATAAAATAAGCAAGCAAGCCTTTTTGAAATAGTCGTCCAAATTAAGGTGACCCTTAACGCAATTTTATTCTCCTAGCTTCTCTATATCCCTCCAAACCTCCAATATTTCAAAAAAAAAAAAAAAACTTCAAATCTAACTCTATTTATTCCTTTAACACTTACAATCATTCACTTACCTCCATTGTTACTTTCCATCAATCAATATTGAGGCGCAACAGCCTTTTTGTTTTGGGGAAGTTTTGGGTTATGCCATTTTATTAATCATAATTAGAAACATAATACATTGAGCATGGGAAAAATACTGAAAAACTAAAAGAAAATACATAAAGAAAGAAAAAAAAAAAAACATAAAGAAGAAAACAGCATTGTATCAAAATACAAAGACTACGCGAAGCCTTCGATGTGCTCTGAACTCAGGTAGTCAAGTAGAAATATATAGAATACATGCACTATGGTTGCCCGAAGACCATCCAAGAGGATTCTAAGTCAGGCTATGATCATCGTTCAGGCAAAAAACCACTCTTCAAAGCCTAACAGAAAAATCATTCTATTCGGTTCCCACCAAAAGCCACCATATAATCCTCTTTGTAAACTTTCAAAGCTGTAGAAAGAGTTATGCTCAAAGAATTTCTTTAGCCAATAGTGTCTGCACACACGTAGAGCCAAAAAGTTCTCTTATTTCCATTTCAAGATCTTAAGCCTCACAACCTTTGCTATAGTAGAAGCCAGTGTAATGAAACACTTTGTCAAAGAATTAAACATTTAGTTATTCCTTTCATACCAAAGATGATAAATGATTGCATTTAACAGTAAGAGTTTGCACAGCTTATCTTTATTTTTGCCCGGTAAGCCTCCAATAAACTCAAGGGCCTGGGAGACACTGGGTCTTAAAAGAAAATTTTGCATTTTAGGAATTAGCCGGATCAGAATTTTGTAAGAATATTCACATTCAAAAAATAAGTGAGGTATAGTCTCAAAGTTATTATGGCATAAATAGCACATAGGACTTTCTATGGTAATGCCTTTCCAAGATAAAACATACGCTATTTTTAGCCTTTCTAAAAGTGCCATCCATGTGTATATAGAGAATCTGGGAGAGTGTCTCTTATGCCAAACAAGATGGGACCAATCAACAGAGTCTTTAAATTCAAAAAATTCCATGTAATAATCTTTATATAAAGCCTTTGAGTTGCCATTCCAGGTTAGAAAGTTAGTATGATCCGACACAAGCAAAATGTTGCAAATGAAATATCTGATTTCCACCCTGATAGAAATAGGAATGTAGCAATTCCCATTACAAATCCAATTATCAATAGAGTCATTATCTTTACAGATATTAAGTAAAGGAAGATCAGGAAATTTATTTATCAACTTTTCACCCAAACACCAATGATCCCAAATAATCGACGCCTTGCCAAAGCTTTTAGGAGTTAAAATGAATTTATATCTTACTCGAGCTCCAGTTTCACATACACCTTTCCAGAATTTAGTTGGGTGAGAAGCATTGCATTTCAAGGGAGAGCTATAAAGTGCAAGCAGGAAATCCGAAAGAGGAATTTTATTATTATACATTCTACTAATGATATTGCAGTTATATGCAAATCTCATAGCCCAAATGGATGGAATACCAAGCCCTCCTTTACTGTATGGTTTACAAGTATTCACCCAAGATATTAAGTGCAGATGTTTATCATTAGTATTACCAAAGTATAGGAATCTGGCACAAGATTTACTAATACTTTTAATGATAGTTTAAGGAATAAAAATGGCTCTTACCCAATAGGCCACAATATTAGAGATAATATATTTAATATATTGCATTTTGCTAGCTAAAGAAAGTGTATTGGCTTTCCAACATGTCAGGAGGTTGATTATCTTTTCCAAGAGAGGGCTAAAATCAGAGATTTTGGTTTTCTCAGTCAATATTGGAATGCCAAGATAGTTAAATTTATTGGAAACATTGTCGACCTTCATAATTTGTGCAAGTCCTAAGGCATTAGGTTTGTGCTGAGAGAAAGTTACCATGCTTTTATGGCTATTAAGATGAAGCCTAGAACAACTAGTGAATTTATCCAAGATATCATTAAGACTATTGTAATTTGTTTCATTTGCTTTGCCAAAAATAATAAGGTCATCGGCATACAGAAGGTGGAAAGTGTGGAACTAACCCACATAAATACCCTTAAATCCTCTCGTGTTTGACTGGTCATCTAGCAAACAAGAAAGGTTATCCATGATGATATTAAAGGGATAAGGGCTGAGCGGACAACCCTGCCTTAAGCCAGAAGAGGAAGAAAAATAACCTTCTAAAGAGCCATTTAAGCAGATAGAGTAATTAACGTTGGAAATGCAAGCCTTAACCCAGTTAGTGAAGACACTAGGGAAACCCCTATGAATCATTCTAAAGATCAGAAAATCTCTAGATACAGTATCAAACGCCTTTATAATGTCAAATTTTGCACAAAAGTAATCTTTTCTACTAGAGTTCATGAAAATCTTCATTATTTCACCAGCCAGAATAGGGTTATCATTGGCCAGACGATTAGAAATAAAAGCTGCTTGACTGTTGTGGATGACTAGAAGCATAATCAAATTCATTCGGTCAGCTAGGATTTTAGCAATGATTTTGTAGAATACATTGCACAGTGCAATAGGTCTGAAGTCCCCTATGATACTAGCATGGGCATTCTTAGGTACAAGAACAAGTGCAGTGGCCTTAGCACCCATAGGAAGGTAGCTTTTTGAAAAATTGATGGAACTGCTTTGAAAACCTTTATATGAATAATGTGCCAACACTTCTTTTAAAAATCAAAATTGAATCTGTCTAGTCTAGGGGAGGAGTCAGAGTGCCCAGCAAAATAGCTTTTTTGACTTCTTCAAAGGTGATAGGCTTGATAAGATGTTCAGCTAAATCGGAGGGAAGACAAGAACCTATAAGAATATTGCTAGTATCAGCAGTAGCAAAGCTAGGTTGGTTAAGCAAAATCTTAAAATGCTGAATGATATAATTGGCTTTAGTAGCGCGATCCTTGGGGAAACCAAAGAGGGTACTCTCTATAGCACTACTATTGATAGCTCGTCTCCAGTGAATCATGAAATAAAGAAATTTTAAATATTCTTCCCCATGCAAGAGTCAATTGACTTTAGCTCTCTGGTTCACCCAAGTAGTCCACATGGAATTATAGTACACCAAATTAGTGTTAATGCTTCTAAGATTGGAGTAGAGTTCTGGGTTAAGCGGCCAAGTCAAGGAGCGACTGACATTCCAGCTGCTGCTTAGTGAGGGAGTCAATCAATGACATGATGCTATTAGAAGAATTCCAATTACTATCCTTAATCAGCATTTTAAGTCTCCTAAGCTTATTATAGAACCAAATGATAGGATTACCAATAGCCGGCATAGCAAAGACATCAAATAGAGCGTGCCAAAATTCCTGGTAGCGAGTCCAGTGGGTTTTGAACATAAAATGATGAAAAATTTTCCTTTGTTCACCAGTAGTAATGATAAGAGGGGAGTGATTTGAAATAGAGGCACTCATAACTTTGTACGATGAGTTGGGAAAGGAAGTAATCCAATTCTCATTGATGAGAGTTCTATCAAGCTTAATACTGATGGGATTGTCACTCCTTTGATTATTCCAAGTGAAGAAGATACCAGTGGAAGTAAGATCTGTGAGAGAGAAGTGTCAAAAATCATGGAGTTAAATCGGCGCAATCTAGCTACTGAGATTGGATTCCCTCCAGCATTCTCAGAGATAAAACAACAGCAATTGAAATCCCCAGTGACAATTCACGGGTGATCATTAAGGGGATTAATGCTTCTAATGTCATCCCATAAAATTGTTCTCTCATCATGAGAATTAAAGGCATAGATTATGGAAAGAATGACAGGTTGAAGAGTAGCAATAGAAAGCTTGCCAGTAATCATTTGTTTGGAAAAGAAAATAGGATCAAAGTTGATTATATCATAATTCCATTTGATCCAAATCCTACCTGGATTAGAAAGATGAAAGTTATTACAACTTTTCTCATTGATAAAGATCTCATGGCTGGAGCATAACCATGGATCATTTAAATTGTGAAGGAGAATTCTATTCTCCAAGAGACAGACCATATCCAACCTATGATCTTTAACCAGCTTTTTGACACCATTAACTTTATCAGGATTATTAAAACCCCTAATATTCCACACGCCAAAGGGTGGAATAAACATCAAGGTTTAAAATTATTGCCCCTTTTGGAGGCTTTTCCTCTAGTATTTGCTTGCTTTTGATTTCCCTTGTCAGGGGGACCTTGAAGTGTAGTTTGATTACTGCTTCTAGGGGGAATTTCCAAAGCAGGAGGGGGATTGCCAAATGTCAGGTTGATCTGAGAATCCTTAATCTGCAAAATTTGTACTTGGACAGTATAAGAAATTTCCAGATCAGGGATGTCTTGCAAGACAGAAAATTTATTCATGGTCTGAATAATGGGAGATTTAGATTTAGGAGGTGGGGAAGAGTAGGTGGGGGGATTAGAGGACTCTGAAGAGGAGAATTTCTCATTGGGTGACTTAAGATTAAGAATGTTAGGAATATTGTGAGAGATCATATGGAGGTCAATTAGGGGATTTTTCGGTTTATAGCTAGCTTCAACCAGAGTGGGAAGGATTCCCTTGTGAACCACATGGTCATTTCTAGGTCTGTGACTAGAGCTGTGGCCATGAGAGGGGTTGAGGGGTTTTAGAGACAGTGGTTGAGCATTAGGGTTTTGTGGGCATTCAGAAGACGCATGGATCAAAGATGAGCAGTATTCACAAGGTACAGGTGTCTATTTGTATAGGATTTTCAAGTTAAAAATTTTTCCTTCTACCAAAATTGGAACAAAATTTGGATATGTGGTTGTAGAATCCACCTGCATACATACCCTCGCATGTGTCAGCCGAGACTTAGCCGTTGTAAGATCATCTACCGCTAGCGGAATTCCTATTTTGGTTGCTATTTTGGATATTCCAATAAGATTCCAACAACATAGATGTAAATCAAGGATTTTTATCCAGATCTGGACCGAGGTGAACTCCTCCCTTTTAAGACTAAACAGGGGCGACCACTTTTGGAGAATGAAAGGCTTTCCCAAGATAAAGCAGACTCCTTTATTTCATACATAATCAAAGTCTTCGGAAGAAGAAAACTTAAACAAAAAGAAACCATCGCTAAGAGAAATCATTTTGTGATTACCTTTAAGCTTTCATACCTTGTTTACCGCAGCTAGTAAAGAACCATAGTATGGCCTCTTACCGAGGGAGTATCCTACCAGCGCTTGATTCCATTCAATAGATGCATCTACAACATCCTCATGCATGAAGGGGATAATTTCTTTTAGAGTCGGGAGAGCCGAGATAGCAAATTTTCTTGGGTTTGGGTTGTTGGCTAGGATTCTAGTCCAGGGGAGCGAGTTTTTCGAAGAGACCAGCGATGGATCATGATGCATGATTTGTAAGGGAAGGTTGGCGGAGTGGAGTGGAGGAAAAATGGGGTTTGAAAGGGAGGGATCCATGGGATCCCTTCGACAGCATGGAGGCGGCGCAAAGGAAAAAGCAGTGAGACACAAAAACCCTAGCAAAGCCAAAAAAATGTGGCACAACAGTTTTTCAATACTTCCTAATATTCTTCGTTACTAGGAGACTAACTCAATAATAAATATTTATATACCACTATAATTTTTAAAAAATAATCAATTTATTAAATAAAATTAGACACTATGAAGCAAAGGCAGATCCACCTTAAGCCCGGGGGGTAATTGCCCCCTTGATAAAATATAATTTTTTTTATTGTATGATTCTGTAGGTAATTTGTCCCCCTCTATATATTTTTTAGTCTTTATTATGAGGATTTTAGGCAATCTGATGTTGTATGTCAGTTCCTTGCTCGATGATATTAACCTATATGAAAGAGGTCGACAGAATCCATCAAGGATATAAGATCTATCAGAGGTTGTATGTCATAACTTTTTCTCGATGATTTAAACATGTGTGGAAGAGGTCAAGAGAATCCACCAAGGATGTAAGACCTATATGAGGTTGTATGTCAGATCCATGCTCGGAGATGTTAACCTATGTGGAAGAGATCGAGAGAATCCACCAAGAATTTAAGACCTATCCTAGGTTGTATATCAGAGCCCTGCTCAATGACGTTAATATGTATGGAAGAGGTTGAGAGAATCCACCAATGATGTAAGACCTATCCGAGGTTGTATGTGAGATCCCTGCTTGATGATGTTAACCTATATGAAAGAGGTCGAGAGAATCCACCAAGGATGTAAGACCTATCCAAGGTTGTATGTCAGGGCATTTGCTTAACGACATTAACCTGTAAGGAAAAGGTCGAGAGAATCCACCAATGATGTAAGACTTATCTGAGGTTGTATGTCGGAGCCTTTGCTCGATGACGTTAACCTGTATTGAAGAGGTCAAGAGAATCCAACAAGGATATAAGACCTATCAGAGGTTGTATGTCGGAGTTTTTGCTCAACGATGTTAACCTGTATGGAAGAGGTCGAATCGAATCCCTCTGTGATCGATTTTTCCTTGATTGGAAGGGGGTGAATGCCGCTTTGTATCATGAATCAAAGGTGAAGAATGATCTATTTTTAGACTGTTACTGCCTTTTTGAGGTCGAGATTAAGATATTTCCCAAAGAGTATAAGTCTCATATGGGACTGTATAAAGCTTATAATTGATTGAAAGCATCCTTGTATTTATTGGAATTTTCCTGAAGTGTCATCTTGATGATGAAAGCATTAGAGGATCTTTTTTACCACAGTTGGAGTCAAAGTTTTCCCCCATTCCGCATCTAATTCTTATGAAATTGATGCAGTAATTATTGATGTTAGGAAGTTGACATGAATGACCTTCTGAGGTTATATCAAAATTTGCCTCCTAGTTGGAAACCACGTTCCCATTGACGGCGCCAAACTATTGTATCCTAGAGTATTTGTGGCTATAGAAAAATATAAAGTTTAATGTCTTAGCGTTATACAAAGATCAAGCACACTTACAGATAAAGAGAGAGTATCTAGAATTTATGAGACACAAATATTTTTACGTTGAAAACCCTTAAAAAAGGGAGAAAAACTATTGAGCCTAGCCCAATTTGAATGAATCCACTAGTATTACAGTTGATTATAAAACGAGGCCCTTCCTTAGGTGAAGGCCTTAGCTTGATGTACATCTTATAGAGTATATTACATGATATAAATACAAAGAGTCATTGTTAATGTGTTTGTCGGGTCAGAAGGACCATAATCTGGTGACAGGAGGTCAGAAGAACTGTAGTCGACGGGCAATGGAGGTCATAAAGATCGTGGTCTGGAGACGGAGGTCGGAAGGACTATAGTCGATGGGTGAAGTAAGTCAGGAGGGCCGTAGTCGGCAGGCGATGAAAGTCGGAAGAACTATAGTCGGTGGGTGAAGTAAGTCAGGAGGACCGTAGTCGGCTAGCGACGGAGGTCGAAAGGACTATAATCGGTGGGCGACGTAAGTCAGAAGGACCGTCAGGTAGAAGTCCAACAATGGACATAAATATAGCTTCGGATAGATGTCCGACGAAAGTCCGATAAAATGTAGAAGTATGACATCGGGTAGAAACTTGGCGACGAGTAGAGATCCGACATCGGGTAGAAGTCTAACGTCAGTTGGAGGCCAAGGAGAACTCTGGTGTTAGATGGAGTTCGGGTGAAACTCCAGCGTCACTTAGAGGTCAGGCAGAATTTCGGCGTCACTTGGAGGTCGAGCGGAATTCTGGTGTCACTCTGGCGTCGGGCAGAATTCTGACATCACTCGGGGCGTCAGGCAGAATTCTGGCGGCGGTTGTGGAGGAGTTTCTTCCCTCCAATCCTTGTCTGCTTCTTCTCTTCTTCTTCTTCTTGCTATCCCCCCACTTAAGAGAAATGAGGGGTCTATTTTTAAATTTCTAGAGTGGCATGGCCTATAAATAGATGAGAGATCAAGAGCGAATGTGGAGGGGTTTGGATGGATGGCTGATACTGAATCCTTTGATCGTGGACCGTTCATCAGACATTTGAAGGTCTTAATGATATTGGAATTCGACGATCTTGAGCTCGTTGGATTTGTCTCGTCGAGCTGCTCGATTCAACTATAAGTATGTCACGTTTGGTAACCGTTTGGTAATCCAAATTGTGGTTCAAACCTTCCAACAGTGCTTCGGGTCCTCGATTTGGACTCATTTGGGCTTGTATTTAGTTGAATTTGGTATCGTATTTTTGAGACGCTCAGTTTGACTGTAATTTTGTTGAAATTGGAGTTCAAATGATTCCAGATTTAATTTTTGAAGTTTTCAACTTGATTTTTGCCTTGAGATTCGTGCCAGATCAAGATATGAAGATACTTTTTTGATTATATATCAATATTTATGAAAAAAAATCTCTATACTTTTACTTATAAGTTTGCCTTAAAGTTAATTTCGCCCTTACTAAACATGATGTTTATTTTAAATTAGAAATAAGAACACAATATTCAAAAAAATGAACATAAATAAAATTAGCCAAATAAAATAACACATTTATTGAATGTACCGAACTGTTTGACGTATTTAAAATAAGCCAACATTTTAGTACATGACTATAATAATTATAAAATTTAGTTCAACTGTTTGGGATGAATGCACCAAAGACATTCTTTAGAATGTATCATTCTATTTATTTATTACGATAAAATTTTTATATTTTTAATTATCCTCATCACTTTACTTTATAAATTTCAAATTTTCCTGAAAAAATAATTACGATCAAATTATCATATTTTTAATATATGTTCTTCAAATACTACATAAAAATTAATTATAATATTTAAAAATAAACTAAAGAACACTTACCAAAATTATAGAAGATATTTATAAGAAATAAAAGCAACTAATTTACTAACCAAAGTTAGTAGCTTCTAATAACCATTAAATCAGAGAGGGAAGAATGAGAGCCTCTCTGACATCGATATGGCACCTAAACTTATTAAAGTAGCCATAAAGAAAATAGCATTAATGGATAGGACAAATGCCATTAATGACTGTCCATACACTTAAAGCCTGTGCTTATCACTGCATTGTTTTCTTCTCGCCTATTTTCTCTTTCAACCCAAACCCTGAACGCAGCATTGAATGCACCGATCTGCCAGCCATGGCCAATGGCTTACCTCCTCGCTCAGGCTTCCTCAGATAACAATAAATGACATTTACATTGCTCATTCATGGCAGTCATGAACAACAGCACAAGTACATGCAAGGTCGTCCTTTTACACTACCTTAGCTCTTGTTGATCATCTGGTTGCATGAGAAACAAGAATCAATGATGATATTAGAAGCAAGATTGGTGCAAGAATACCTCGAATTTCTGTAATCTTCTAGGAGTTTAGAGATCTCCAATCGAATATCAATTATGTGTATGAGGTCGTTTGATCGTTTTAGAGAAATGTCAAATTTTTCGTTATTTATATCTTCCTCAGAACATCTGACAAGATTCCACTATCGCTCTTGCAAACAACCCGGTCTTTCACGCACGGACCAAGCACATCGAGATCGACTTCCACTTCATACGGCAACACATAGACAAAGGCGATATCACTCTCTCACATATCAGCTCAACTGAACAAATTGCAGACATTCTAACAAAACCATTTCCATCGCCACGGTTCAACACTCTTCGCAACAAATTAACCATTCAACCAAAGAATGCTTAATTTGCGGGGGAATGTTAGCACTACCCAATCACGTACTTACACGTGTCCATGTCTGTTACAGTTCTTTACACTTAGTTCTCTATAAATAGTCTATGTACAAACATCTAATAAGATTATCAAATATACTATTCTATTTCCTCTGGCTCTTTCCCATCACCGTGCTCTGTTCCGCCTTCATTGTCTGGCTTCTTGATCTTTACACAATACGATGTCAATATTGAACAGCACAATTTTTCTATCTAAATTAGATTTATCGAAGAAATGCATCAAAAAGGATAAAGAATGTTACCTTCGCAGAAGCTCACAAAATGAAGTTCGATTGGAGATGAATCATTGCATTTTTTTAATTTCAATGCATTTTGGGGTTGAAAAAAGGGATTTTCGATTGGAAATGCTCTTAGCTAACTAGAAAGAATAGCAAAGTAAAGAAAAAAACATAAATACCAATCTCTTTTATGCATAACATAACCGAGAAACATAGTTTATGTATTATAAGAGACGGGCAACAAATTAGACAAAGCATTTTTCACATAAGTTTAATCTGGTGCTCTTGCCTCTTAGCCTCTAATTCATCAGCTGAAGATTAATAGATGCTTGGGCGGCTAATGGATGGCAGTGGAATTGAGATTAAACCAAAATGAACAAAACTCCATTGATGGAAGTGAAGCAAAAAAAGCCAAACTTTTCAAAGGAGCTCATAAGCAGAACTGGAAGGACTTGGAAGAGATTCTGTAGGAGATAAATAATAGCATGTTATAACATGTTGAAAGTCTCTTTCTTGTTTACAGCTGCAGCTTGTTAAGCTTCGAAGTGGCTGCTGAAATATCTTCCTCTGTTTCTTTCAAAGCGGGGAGGATGTTCGTAGCCGGTGGCTGCTGTGGTTGCCGCATAGGCGGCGCGGAACAGACTGGGATCACCGATCGGATTTGAACAGCCGGTGCAATGCCATGGGCATGGAATCCACCTGTGTTCATCATTCTAGGAACAGAGATCGTTGAAGAGTTCCTTAATGGAGCTGCCCCAATTGGAATGTTGAGGCGAGGAGGGCTGAATGCCCGCGCAGCGAAGACTGAAGTTTTTGGATCTGCAAAAGGACGAGCTAGAACAGGAGAAGAGGATGATTTTCCTTGACTATCCTTCTCTTTTGATCGCTCTCCTTTTTTTCCATCAGAAAAGGTTGGGATCTCTTGTGATCTGGGCTGGGATGTACTATTTCCAACCAAGGATGGAATGGGTCGAGAGGTCGCGTGGAATGTAGAGCTGTTAGTCGTACCTTTGGACGAGGAGGAAGGCTCCTGAGGAGAAAGAGAGGAATTTAAAGTAAACGGCAATGGTGACATGACTTTTGGTCCTGTAGAGAGGGCTGGAGCTAAAAAGGAGCAATTTTTTTGCTGTTGCTGAGATGGATGGATCAGAGAGCAGTCAGCTAAAGGCTCGAGGGATTTCCATTGTTGCTGGAACCTCAATGAACGGTGGGGTGAGGCAGCGGACGAGGTTCCATCATTGAAACCAACTAACTTTCTCTTCTGCTTCTGTTGCTGCTGCTGACAATGCTCCCTTTGCTTCGATTGTTTGTTTTCCTCCTTGGGTTTGAGGTTGTGAAGGTATCTCACTACTTGTTCCTGCTCTTCTCCTCCACCGCCGCAGCCCTCACTCGCATCCTTCGGCCGGGCCAAGGAATCTAAATCAGGCACTGTGCGGAAAGGAAAGTCAGTACAAACAGAACAGACAGATCATCGGAAAGACAACAAGATAAGACCTTTATTGATTCATTTACTTTGCTTCAAGGCGAACCATGCGGCCATGGCGGCGTTCTTCTCTGCTTGCTTCTTGGTCTTTGCTGGATCGCCGGTGACGCACATGCCAGCGAGCTCAACAGCAGATGTGAAAACAGGCTGGTGGCCAGGCCCCGACCTCACAGTTGTGTACACCGGCAGTTTCAGTCCAGCCCTGTGAGTCGTCTCCTGGAGGAGGTTCTTATACACGCCGGTCTCATCCTTGACACAGAGACATAGAGAAAGATCGCAACTTGGAATCTGAGAGTGAATAAAAAAGGCATTTTTAGAGACGCAGAGGGAGGACAATCTTACCAGAACACGAGCGGCGAGGGAGCGAGAGGGGGCTCTCGAGGATAGATTGGTGAGGGCGACCTCCGCGGCGGCGTGCTCTGCCTGACGGAGAGTGGTGCAGTGGCTTGGACCTTGGAAGATCTCCCCATTAAAGTTAACCGAAGCTTTGAACCGAGGCGCATGATCTGGGCCTTCTCTCACACAGGCATAAGATGGCAGATTGAAGCAGCTCCTCTGCGCTAGCTCCTGTAGCTGATTCTTATACATCCCTGAAACAAAACCTCAATTCTGCATCTTCTCTTCTTAACCAAGGAGGATTCTTTGGCGAAGGAAACTGGAAAACAAGAGGGCGATTCTTGTTCTTTTCTGGTAACCTTTTTTAGTTTAATTTCAACTGGAGCACGACTTTGAAAAAAGCACGGGTCGGTTTCCAGCGATAAGAGGCAGTGGGGGAAGGGGAAGGGAACGAGGGGGTCCAAAGGGAACCCAGAGGCCAAGGAGTGGCAGCGAGCGAGCTCGCGTCAGGGTCTGCCATTAATGGGGGCATTTAAAGCTTTCGGAGCCTTTTTGCAGTCTACTAGCCTTTCTATTACCGGCTGCTGTCTGTGTTCGAAATTGCTTCAGAGTTTTCCTTTCTTTTTACTGCGACCCACGAGGCTGCCTGCCTTTGGCCGGTCTTCACCGCGATTTCAAAATTTTGTTTTGTTTCTACGTCGAGGTTTTACTGAGAAGGTGATGTGCATTTTAAGTAAATTAGGGGTGATAATAAATAATTCGATATGATATGCAGTATGAATTTTTTTTTTTTTTTTGGGAAATTTGGGAGCAGTATGAATTTGATTTGAAATATTTATATTTGGATTGGCTTGACTGATTTTTAAGGTGGGTTTTGATTCAATTTTTTTTAAAAAAATTAATTAGTTCAATTAATACAGTGGGTTTAGATTCACTCATTAAATTATCAGATTGATTTTGGGTTGATCCTAAAACAAAATTAAACAAGGACCCTAATGCCCTAAAATAACTTGATTTTATGGCATTTGTTCATGCCAAACTATCTTCAACAAGTCATCATTTTTTGTACTTCTCTAATTTTCCCGCTATCTACATCATAGTGCCGCAAACAAAGCTCTGCTCTCTTGGGGTTGTTCATTTTTGCGTCTCTAGTCTTATTTACATCTTTGTTCATCTAGAAAATTTGGATCTCCATCTCTCTCTAAAAAGTAAATCAACTCATTCATTCTGTCATTATTATTCTCCCTGGTAATGATTTCCTCTCACATTGTTTTCATTTTGGCCTCAACTTCTCTGGACTTGATAATAGGCTTTGATTTTGCAAAGATGAACAAAAATTTGAAACCCTAGCCATTCTGCTCTAAAGTACTTCATTGTTTAAAAATTAACAAATTTTATGCCACTATTTGTTATAAATATACATGAACATGGTTGGAAGATTTAAAGAGAGGAAGATAATAAGGCTATATTAGGTGAGGATCAATGTGATGATGATTGCCATAATACTGATGATGTTGCTTCTCTTAATGGGGCTATCCTTGGGACAACGGATGCTAATTTGATTAGAGATAATGTGGAGGATTGTGTTATTGTTTTGGCTCATATCGAGGAGGGTGTAGATGGTAAAGTAGATAGGGAAAATTTTCAATATCATGTGTTGATGGATAATGAATCGTCTGATGATTTGAATAATTTTAATTACCATTTGGATTATGGTGTACCAATTATTCCTCCCCCTGTTGGGGGGAGTGTAGGTTGTGAATCTCTTATTGATGTCCCTGCTGATCTAATTTTACAAAATGCTCTTAAGTCTCAATTTATTTCGAGATTGGAGAAGTCCTATTTGGTGGAATTTGATTGGCTTGATGAATCTCTGGATTCTCCATGAGAATTGGAGGATGGCTTGGGGGTGATAACATTGAGGCATACATGATTTGTATGGATTGGATGCTAGTCATGTCATTAATCTATCTTTCTCTCTTGGTGGTAAGCGTCGTCGGTGCAAATCAAAGAGAAAAGTTATGAGCCTAATTATTCTGCTTCTTTTTTACTTTGTTGGTTCGTTAGCTATTTTTGTGGCCTTCAGTTTTGTTATTGGTTGGTGTTGTTGTGATTTGGTGCGGAGGGTTTTGTTTTTGGCCTTATAGTGCTGTCGGGTGGCCGGATGTATGTGGTTGCTTGTCATTTTCTGTTAGTTTGTTGCTTGTTGGTGTGTTAATTGCCTTAACCAGATCAGATATCGATTGTTCGATATGCTCTTCATGGCTTGTACTCTTTTGGTCGGCCTCGATGTGTTGATCTTATTGTTGTTGCTATTCTACTGTGACTATTTGGTTCTTTTGATTTCATTTTTATTCTCTTCATTGTATTAGATAGGATCCAATGCTCTTTAAGTTTTATTTAAATTGTTGTCCTTTTAGCGAGCTTTTGATCCTTTAAAGACTTGTTACTTTTATCTGTTTAACGTGTAGGCCTTCCATGGGTTTTCTTTTAAAAAAAAAAAGTTTGCATATTTTCTTTGTAGTTATGTTTAATTTCTCATTTAAACAGAGGATTCTAAAGCTATCAAGAGTATTCCTTATGAACATAATGAACAAGTAGTTAGTCAAAATGATATTGAATTAGATTATGATGAATTTTATGAAGTGGATATCGAGAAAAATGATCATGAGAAAATGATTGGGGGAAGAGTTCATAAGAAGAGGAGAAGATTGGCTTCAACTATATGGGATTATTTTGAGATGATGGCTTTTTAAATGATGGTAAATAGATGTGTAAATATAAAAAAGTAGCTCAACTACTATTGTGATAGCAAATATGATACAAGATGTGCTGCCCCAAGATCTTTTTATGAAAGAATTATTTATTTTATATTCTAATTAATCTACCAAAGTCACAAAGACTTCATTAATATAAATAAGTTTAGAAAAAGTAATTATAAATCATATAAAAAATATATTTTATATTCATTCCTTAAAATTTAATTTATAATAGCTAGGAGATCAATCAATATATTAATCCACCTGTAATAGCTTATATTTTGATCCAGGTAAATAAATTTTTTTCTGGACATTATAAGTTCAAATTACAAACAGTCTTTGCTGTAGCATTGAGATTGTAGTATTTTAATTACATGATTTTTTTTTCATAATTTTTGAGCACTAGTAAAAATCCTTAAAAAAAATTGGCACTCGTTAGTACAATTAGGGATTTTGAGATCTGCGAGTTAGTTTTGAAAATAAATTTTATCAATATTTTTTAAATTAAATAATTTATTTTATGGATATTTTTCTTTAATTTTTAAAGCTACAAAATAATTTATATAAATTTATATAAAAATTAAATTAAATTAATTATATCATATTAAATTATTATTTTAATTAAAATAGCCTAAGTCACTAAAACATTTTTAAAAGCTTTTAAAATCAACGAATAGAGAAATGAATTAGAGAATGAGAGGAAAATGTGAGGAGAGAGAAAAGAAAATATAGGATTTAGAGGTCGTGGAGCAATTTTCATTAGACAGACTTGTTGAAAGATTTACTCGTCTTATTATAAGGAACCTTTAACATATTTTTAATTTCAAGGATTTTATATTTTTTGGTACTTTTTGTTCAAATTTATTTTAACATGTAAATAATATGATTTAGTTCAACTAAAGCTTCATAATGTTATTTAATGTACTATTTGATAATTTGGTTAAATCCTAAAAATATAATTTTTTGATTAGAATGGTTTTTATTATCTACCGTTAGGATATTTTGGCACTTTCTGGATTAAGCTCAATTATACTTTATTTATTGCAATGCATTGAAAATGAATGTAGATATGTGATTGAGTAATAGTCGGTCGTTATCACTGTTATAGTACTGCGATAATAATGTGAGTGTAAAAGGCAAATAATAAATTATTGACCCATTGGTTAGAGACTGATTGACCAATTATAGTTTGGTGTTATCCTCTGCTGATTCATGTGATACACTAATTGAGAGTTATAAGAAAATAATTTTTGTACCGATGGACAAACAGTGATGACTCTATTTATTGAGCCAACGGTTTATTAACATTGATATAATACTGAAAGACACTGGATATCTAGAATTCTTACTTATTTAATGTGACTACTGAAATGAATGTTATTGGAGTATTCTTTATATTAATGTACAAACTTATTATTAAGACTGTTATTGATTTATTTATATAAAAAGCATAATATATTCATTGAGTATGTAATATATAAGATGTATTAAGCATGATATTAAGATATTTATTTTATATTGATATAGAATAACTGGATATGATGTGCATATTTTTATGTGATTTTACTATATTAATTTGTTTCAACAATCTTTATTGATATTTTGATTTGATGCTTTATCTAATTTCTATACTGATTAGTATTACATATAAAATGATTGCTTTATAAATTTAAGACCCGTACTGGTTTACTTTTTTAATAGCTTACGTATCGTAGTTTTCTACTATTTATATATTATACTACTACTGCTTATGAATTTTATTAATTATGCATTGATTTAATATTTATATGAATGTAGATATTATAAATGGACATGCATATTGCTCTTTTATCGTGTGGTGAATTAAGTTGTGATTTTTGGTGACCTATTTGGTATATATAGTCAAATGATTTCAGATCAAGGTAGAGGATCAGAAGCATGAGGTTGGTTAGAAATCTTCAGGTTCTATATTTTTATTTAAGTTATTATTTTGTACTCAGGATAGAGTAGTTATGACATGAATGTATAGAACCTAAGTAATGTATTTGATTTTTGAAAATTGAATATAGATACATATATTGATGTTTTGATCGATTACTTTATTTTTATTATTGTTAATATTGATAAAAAAAATTAGGTAACTTTGGTTGTTGTTTATTAAAAGATAAAATAATAATTCATCCAAATTAGATTCTAGGACTTCACACCACCCTTGTATATTTTGTTTACAAAAATAATAATACCAAAATATAGAAAATAAAACAAAATCTATAAATTATGATTAGTCTTGCTCCATTGGGTTTTGACCCCTTCCTGAAAATTATATAAAAGAAATGAGATGATCTAATAGTTCCATAATTTATTATAATCTTCAATTGTAGTCAATGCAAGGTTATAAAAGCAATATGTATATAACCACTCAATCCATATATATATACATATATATATATATATATATATATATATATATATATATATATGTAATAGTAATATAAGTAGCATATGAATAGTATCATTTCATATGTGCAATAGAAATTAATGTAAGCTATATAACTTATCATTAGCGATCAATAGTTATATAAAGGATCAATAGGTTTTGTTATTTATATGCCTAGATCATACATAATGCAGCTGATCTATTATTAATATTTGCTTGCCCTTAAAATATGTATGATATTTTAGTATACCTATTATATCAAGCAATGGTCTATATGCATTTTATGCACATCATATAGTATCAAGGCATGTATATCATGTAAAAATACAATATTTCATATATAAATGAGATGTTTCATATGCATTGTATATTATTGTATCAATAATATCAATCTTATTTGTCTTGTCATATGTTTGTATTAGTCATATCATGTATCATGTTTGTATCACGTCATATTATGTCACTTATGCAATGTATCATATATGCTCATATCATATGCATATATAAGAAAGACAGGACATTTGACTGCTTATGTTATTTTTTTTATACCAAGTTCGGTAGGCCAATCCTACAAAAAATCAATCTCACTTATATTAATCATGATACTATGAATTAGTCTCATATTATATATCACAAGTCAAGTGGCTTTCATGTAAGAAGTCATCATTTTTTGTTCGTTGGAATATCATATCATATCAATTAATCTCTTTATACATTCTTTTTCATATCACTTAGGATTATACAACATATCTTATTTAAAAGAAAAACTTATCGACCCAATCTCCTGCACATGATAACATGTTTCTAACAAACAATAATAAGTTAATCATTTTTGCCAATCTTTTTTGTTATCTTATTTAAAATAAAAGCTCATCCATCATGTTTCTAATAAGTACGTACATGTCACTGTTAGGTTCAATTAATATGAGACCCTATGTCATCTATTCGGATACAGTTGGGGTGGAAGGTCCACCTGTAGTGAGTTGAGGGGGTGGTGGGGGATAGTATGTCGAGACATATAGTAGATATGAATAAGTGGGAAGGCCTCTATAAGAAGGTGGGGGTGGGTGGTAAGGATAAAAGGGAGTGCTATATGTTGTGTTTGGCGAAGGGAAGCATGGGTCTGGTGAGTAGAACTATGGGCTACTAGCTGCAGGAGTAGGTAAAGCATGCTAGGGTCTTTAAGTGGTAGGCTGAGACAAAGTGGCAGGCTAAGACAAAGAGGTCCCCTCAGTATGTGCAGACTTGTTGGGTGGGCACCAATCATTTTTTTGTTGCACTTATAAAAAATATTTTTGATCAATCATCTGTGACGCTCTTCACCTGAAGCCATATGTAAAAAAATTAAAAAATATTAGCAACATAAATTATAAGAAAAATTTAATATAAAATAACACATCAATTAAATAAATGATATAGAGAAATAATAAAATAAATAAATTTCTATATTTTTTATATAAATTAGATTGTTAATATAAATTATTTATTCATAATTGATTGTAAAAAATCATTTGCCTTATGTTTACTCATTATTTATTGATTCAATTTTATATGATGAAACATCTGCACCACTATCAAATTCCTCATGACTTTCCTCTATATTTAAATCTACTTCCTTTAACATCAACTCACTCTTATTAGTTGTATTTTGATTGTCCACATCGTTAGCAAGATCTTTTAAGTTTGACATGAACTCTTATTGATGTACTGGTGATGTTGATGTGGTTTTCTCAATTACTCATATGAGTTTAGTCTTCATAATTATGAGTCAATCCTGTTTGTCTTACAATCTACTGGATAGTTAACAAAATAGACTTGATTTGCCTATCTAGCAATGATGAATGAGTCAAACTTTACATATCTCCTACTCCTCTTTACTTTTGTTATATCATAAATGAATGTATTCTTGTACCTCTTGTACTGGATCAAACCAGTTACAATTAAATAGATACACATTATTCATATAACATGAATATTCTAACTGTAGTATTTCTTATAATACCTCATAATACTCAGAATAATAATATATATGAGTGTTCCCTCTTATAAAAAATATCAGAATTATCTATCTTACCACCTTAACATGAAGATTTGGTTTGGAATTTGTAGCCATTAACAAAAAAATGACAAATATTTTACTAATATATTTGTTCCCCAAGTTAGATCCAATAGCTCATGATACTACAAATCATTGCCTTTAGTATGCACCTAATTGGTAGATCTAGTATATTATTAGCATGTTTATTGATAATAATGCTAACTAATTAAGACAAATTAGTATAAATGAATAGTCAAAATACATACCATTTTTTGAAACAATTAGGGAATTCTTTTTCCACTATCTTTTGAACTTCTAATGGTGCTGATCTACTCAAACTGTTAAAGAAACTTTTGCAAAATTTAGGGTTTAGGATTTCTGAGTAATAAATCTATGAACAAGCTCAATCATACTTACTCGAGATATGTCTCATCTGTTTCATAATAGTTAAGCAAGACATACAATTTGGCAGTTGTTATCTCCTTATCAATCAAATAACACACTATACTAGTGCCTGCATGTTCACAACTTCCATTGAATATAGATAAATTGAAGGATTCACATGAATCTACATAACCCATATTTTGAGGTGTAGTATTCCTATTTGATTTTGATGTTGTGTTAAAGTAATATAAGTAAAATTATGTTATCTCGTACATTAAATATGCTTCACAAATTAAGCATTTAAGATGCATTTTAGTCTTAGCGGTCTTCTTAAGTTTATTTAAATACATCTTAAAAGGATACATCAACTGATATTAAATAGGTCCACCAATTGTAGCCTCATATGATAAATACACGGCTAGATGCTCCATAGAGTCAAAAAATATGAGAGAAAATATGATATTTGTACAATCATGTCTATTCTTTGCTCTATTTTCTTTTTAGTGTGTAGCCATGTACTATAATGTATAAATTTTGTTGTATATATACATTTTAAAGATGAATGAAAGAGAAAGAATTTGTAAATGACTTTAATTGTTGTGTATTGGATGTTCTTTAATAGCTTTATCATTTGTTTTAAATTAAAGAATATAAAAAGTCTAAAAAACTTAGATATTAGGCTTGGTCTGTCACGAGTCACCATTCAACATAATATGACATGTTTTTTCTTTGTGTCATATTGTGAAAAACTTAAGGCATAGGTCAACTTATTGTAGAAACTAACTTCAACATTCGTATGTATGATAATAAGTTTAATCATCAAGAGTTTTGTGATTTATTTGTGATTTACTTTATTAATATATTGGATGGGTTTGTGTTAGAGCATTATTACTTCATTTTCACCAAGACCTATAGCTTATTTCTAGAAATTCTACATGGACTGATTCCCAAAAAATGCGGTGGAAGGAAAATGGAAATTCATTTTTGTTCGTTAAATATATTAACAAAGTTTGTTGGACATTCGATTTATAGACTTCTATTGACACAAATAATTTTATTTGTTTAAGTGAACATTTCATTAATAATACTTAGCACTTATATATATATATATATATATATATATATATAACCTTTAATTTTATTCCACCTCCATATTATGTTATAATATTAGTTGAAATAGTACAATCATTTTTAATTAATAATAAATTAAGGGAAAGCTTTTTAGTATTATTGTATACAAAAAGTTAGTTAACAATGTATCTATTAACAAATGATGTAAATTTAAGAGTTGGGATTCTTTGTAATGGTGAATTCTTTTACCTAAGGTGTTGTCCACATAATGTTAACCCAATTGTTCAAGAAGGTATGCAAGAGATGGATAATTTTATCTCAGAGCTTCATGAGTATAAAATATGTGAAAGATTCTTAAGCTTGAAAGAAAAAGTTATTAGAATGTGCAAAATAAAGCTATCTTGATGATAAAAGAGGTTTAAGGCAAGATGTTCTTTTTAGATGAAATTTCTCTTTCTTTATACTTGACAATACTATTAATTTTAGATGTATTTTTTGGCATTTGGAATTGGGTGATTTCAACTATAAAATTTGTTTATCGAGAAATGAATGTGACACAATGATAGACAAATAAAACTTCTTGAGACCCTTTTATGAGATCACGTCTTTTCTGGGAAAAAAAATTCAACTACAAATCTCTATTTTCCTTACATATATACTGTATATAAAATATTAAAGTAGAAAATAACGAGTGGGCATGAATATTTAAAGAAAATTAAAACAATCATGATTTTAAAGCTTGAAAAATACTGGTAAAATAATGTGCAATCTTAGCTATCATTATTATTTTAGAGGAAACAAATAAATTTAATTGTATTGGATAGTGTTGTAATAAGCTGTATGATGTTGATTATGTCAGAAAAATTGCAAAGGTGAGGCAAAATTTATTTTCATTATTTACAAATTATTTTAAAGCAAACATGCAATGGCTATATTCACATACATTATAAGTAATATAAGGTTCTTAGAGTAATTATTGATAGAGCATTACCTCAAAATTTAAAAATTCTCAATTTTATGAGGTGATATTCTATTTTGAATTCAATTAGTTTATCTTCTTTCTTCTAGTTTATGTTCTTACCAAGTTTATTTTTATATCTATATATGATTTTGATTCTTTTATATCTAGTTTATGTTCTTACCATGATGGGTCTAAGACTATTTAGACCCCATTAGTGAGATATCCTTATTGGATTGACATAATTTAGTCCTAAATTCTTGTTTACACATAAACTTTAATGTATTAAATACCTTTTGGATTTATATAATGGACCTAATTTTGACCTTGCCAATAATTTTACTACAAATAATAGTTCACTTTTTTATCATGTGTAAAGCGCTTATAACCATTTTATGTTTCCTTTAGATTAACTATAATATTGCTTAGAACAAAATGAATCAACATATTTCTCATGACCATCGACCTATCCTAGTGTTAGCCCAATTGAAATCCAAACTTAGATTGTTCTATTAGAACCCTAGTCCAAAATAGATCTATCTAATTAAACCTGTCTAATTATATTTTATCAGGGGAAGTATATTCTAACAAACATTGAGCTAGGTGATTTAGGATGCCATAAGATAGAATTAGCCTTAGCCTAACCTAAAATTATCCGTGGCTGAAAGCCCTTAAAATGTGCATTTTATTTGATCATGGGTTTATTAAAGCTATGCTTAGACTATCTTAATGTGGAATCAAGTCTCCTAATGGCTTAGTTAAGTTTTGGTTTGACCATAGCTTAACCCATGCTGATCTTATATATATCTTATAGAACCCATCTAACTTTTTTTGGCCTTAAAAGCATTAATAAAAATATATGCACTAAATATAAATATATTTCAAACAGTCCTAAGTGATTTATTATAATCAATTTAACCTTAAGCTAACCTTGATTTACCTATAAGAGCCATGAAAACTCTAGATGCCTTAAATGGCCTGATATATTCAATTCATTTAACCAATAATTAATCAAAATTTTATCCTTTACATAGGCAGTGATAGAACATTTTAAAAGCCAACTTATTTTAGCTTAACTATTCAAAGCCTAATGTAGATTAAATTTGAACCAAGTGAGATCCATTGGATCCACTAAGTCTATATGGAATTTAGGTGACCATTATTCTTTAAATAAGGTTATTAAAGGTTAATTTCAATCCAATGGTATGCTAAGATAAATTAAAACACTCCTAATGACCTATCCCACCTAACTAAACTTAGGGTTGAAACAAGTTTGAACCATGTTGACTAAATTTATCTTGAGCTTAAACTTAGCTATCCATGGTCTGCCAAGACCCAAAATTTATGGTTAAGTAAACCTAAAGCTTCTTAAGAACCAAAGTGATCTTGCTTAACCGATCTTAATTATCTAATTAGGATTAAGATTTGACCTTCATTAAATAGGGTTGACTATAAAACCTAACAAGATATCCTTTTGTACCCATTAAGCCATATAAGTCATTCCAACTCAAATTTATTTGAAATTTAGTTGGACATGACCTAAGATCCTTAAGAACTAATTCTAAAGAAGTTGCACCGAATGGGTTCACCTAAACAGAGCCTGACATGGCCACATGGGGTTCTGGTTGGGTAATCATTAGATGCCCACGCTCTACGCTGGCGGGCTTTGCCCACCCAAGCCCACCTATGGTGACTTTCAGGATGTCATACCCACCCACACCCATCCACTTTTCACACTTCTTGAATGCAGTCTACCACGGATTAATGAACTTAAGGTTTGTTGTCCTTTTCTCTAACTGCAAACTTTCAAGCCACATATCAAAATTTGTAGTGGTCGCGACGGAGTTCAGTGTTGCGCACTATATAGTAAAGATTACTATAATATACTGCATGCATATGGTGATTAGTAATGTAAGTCGGGTTGTCCCCTGATGTTGAGTACCCACCTACGAGGCCATGGGTGTACTCATATTTGTCCATGCCCATTGGGTATGAGTAGGTGCGTGGGTGGGTGTGGGTATGGATACCCAATGCAGGGCTCTGCACCTAAACCCATAAATTTTGTTGACTTTATTCAAATCCCATATGATTAACTAGCAATAAAATATTGGCCCAACATTAATCCATGAATAACTTCTCATGCACATAGTGGACTCATCTCTATTATTGGTTTCACAACTAAATTAAGTTACTATGAAGAATGGATCAAACTAAGGTAATTTCCACTCTGTCAATCCTAGGTTCAATAAATTATCATCTCTTAGTTTCATATATGAAAGGTTGAAGTTAATCCAAAACATAAATCTCAAAGCACCTTAAGAAGGGCCCATGGATTTAACTGGACCACCCATGGTCCATATATATATATATATATATATATATATATATATATATATATATAGTGGCGGAGACAAAAAAAATTCATAGAAGGGGGCTTTTTTTTAAAATCCCCTCAATTTTTTTCATCCAAATTTGTGACCAGCTTTGACAGTTTTAAAAACTTTTATTTAAAAAAGAAACTATTAAATATAAGATGAAGTACACTTACAATTTATACATTTTATTCTTCATATTTAAAAAAAAAAGAATAATAATATCATTGAAAAAACATAAAAAGTATAAACTAAATATAAATTCCATTCAGAAGGCATGCAAATCTGCAAGTCAACTCAAGAAAAAAAAAATCAATGGCTGTGATTTATAAATCAAGGTTTTCACATTCAAATAATTGCCAACATTGAATAGTAAATCCAGGTTTTTTTAAACAAACTTTTAAAGAGATTAATATGCTAATTGAGTTAAAAAGTATTTGTAAGGTTCTGATTATGAAGAAAAAAAAACATGAAAATCATAATAATCACCATTTCCAATCCCATGATCAAAGTTCAAAATTCAAGTATTCTTCCACTCAAATACAGCCCCCAAGAAACATTAATAAAAGCCCCTTCGAACAAACAGAGAAGAATGTTGGGGGAAGGCGGAAAGCTATGAAATAAAGAAGATTGTTGAAATAACGATTTAAATCAGATTAAGAACGTTCGATGAATGAAAAAGATCTCGTGGAGAAGAAAGAACTTAGGGCTTAGGGGAGAAATAAAGTGGGGAGCATAAACAACTTGTAGAATCCCGATAAAGAAAAACCACAAAGAAAAATTGGTAAGGCACGATAAAGCCTGAGCAGGAAGAACGGATGAGAGATTTGGGCAAAACGGGGTGTTTTGTAATCCGAAAGCAGATTCTAATTTAGTATTCAATCTGAAAGCAAGTTCTTACCTGTGCTGCTGGCTGGAACCAAGACGGAAGAAGACAGGGCCACAGGCGTCGACTTCCTGGACGGCAGACGCACCAGTGGAGGCCGGAGGCAGAGCTGCAAAGGCATCGCGAGTCGGATGAGAGCTACTTGTGCGCGGTTATGCTTTCAGATTAAATTGCCAACTATTTAACATAAGCCTATAATACAAAATAAGTAAACAAAACTTTAGTAAAAAATAATCATAACGCTTCATATATCCATAATATTGCTAAAGACATGATTTTATGATGCTAATATATTACAACTTAAAATAGGTAATCAATTATGACCTCCTACATAAAAAAAAAAAAAATCATTTAACTAACTCCTTAAGTATCTACCTATCCTTTGATTTAGTAAGTTTAGGGTTTAGAAATGAATCATTATTGGATAAATTATAATATATAGCATCAATCTCTATTTCAAAATAAAACCCTAGAATGCTTAATAACAATAACATGAATTCAATAAACATGTTTCTTTCCTTAGAAGCTTTATTGTACTTGGAAATATATTAACAACTTGAACTATACTATTAGTCATAATAATAATGTCATCATGTAATTAAGGTCAAGTCAATACCATGCCCCTTATTCTTCTTGATGGAATTTATTACTTTTTATTCTTCAAAATTTTCTCTATAAAACCAAATAGCTCATCATCATCCAATTTGACTTGTTGAGTTCCAAATAGAGTTTGAAAATTTTTGGACTTCGTCCGCTACGTCTTTTGTAAAAGCTTGTGATATAACCAATAGAAGGCATGAGACATTATTTAGCTTTTTTTTTGAAAAAATATATATATAGTTAGAGAAATAATATATGAATATGTTATGCATACTCATTATTTGTCATCAAAATCATCTTCTTAGCTTCACGCAAGGATGCTCTTGACTTCCTTAACTCTCGAATGTGATTTCATAAAGATCTTTAATATTAAATATAATTCTTATTGATACGACATCATAAAATTATCTTGATCGGGCCTGAATTTCGAGGTAAAAGCTAGTTGGAAACTTCAAAAATTAAATTTGGAAGCTCCCGAACTATGATTTCAGCGAGCTTATAGTCAAACTGAGCGTCTCGGAAATACGAACCCAACGACACCAAATTCAACCCAATCCGAGCCCAAATGGGTCCGAATCAAGGACTCGAAGCGCAGTTGGAAGGTTCAAACCGAAATTTGAGTTACCAAACGGTCTCCGATTTTAACGAGCTTATACTCGAATCGAATGGCTCGACGAGAGGAATCCAACGAGCCCAAGATCACTGAATTCCGACATCATTAAGGTCTTCAAATGTCCAACGAACGGTGCACAATCGAATGATTCAATATCGGCTGTCCATTCAAATCACTCCCTATTCGCCCCTGATCTCATACCTATTTACGAGCCATGCTACTCCAGAAAAACTATAAATAGAGCCCTCATTCTTCACAAAGGGGACTCAAGTGAAGAGAGAGAAGAAGAAGAGAAGGAGGAGAAAGGGGAACAGGAGAATCCTCTCCTCCTCGACCACCACCGGAGCTCTTCCCGCCGCCTGAATACGCCGGAACTCTACCAGATTTTCGGGAAACGCCAGGATTTTTGCAAAACTTTGTAAACTCGCTTGAAGAACAGAATTGTAATCTGATTGCCCCGACTTGTGGGACGAATCAGCCATTTGTAATTTGCAAAACACTAGTGAAATTTTTCAACTCGGCGAGGCCCCGTGGTTTTTCCCCTTTTTGGATTTTCCACGTAAAAATTTTGGTGTTCATATTCTCTTTCTGTTTGTGTGCTGAATACTCATACAACGCTCGGATGCAAATTTACAAACTCTACCGCCGTGTATATTCTAGCACGCAACACTTATATTACTCATCTGTGACCTTAATGGCATATTTCTCTTTCAATTTCTGACCAAAACCTTTGTACACGATATCTTTGAAGTCTTGAGCAATTCTTATATTGCATTGACAGACTTCATTATCATTTTAAACATCATAAAAAAAAAAATTCCTCTTAGTTTTCAAAGAGGCACCATTTGTCCTAAAAAAATTAATGAATATATCAAAATAAATATGTACAGTCGGTTAAAAAATTTATTTTATGTTTCTTTTTTTTTTTTTTTTAAGTTTTAAGCCGGTTAAAAAATTATTTAATTTATAGGTAAGAATGAAATGAAATTTTAACTATTTACTTAGTTTATTATTTGTTGTGATTTTATATTTTTATATAACTTTTTTTTCATTTTTTTTTTACTTTTATTTTTAAAGCATTTTCTAATTTCTAGTCTCTTTAGAGAATTTATTTAATTCGGGAATGAAAATGAACGGTTAATCAAAATGTTTATTTAATTTATCATTTATTATATTTCTGCAGGGCAATATAAATTTATTTGAGATTTTCTTGATTTTCGTTGAATTTTTAATGAATTTTCCAATGTTCGGGATATAAATTATTCTATTAATTTTTCATCATTCTTTTCCTTTTATCTATTAATTTTTCATCATTATTTTCTTTTTAATTTCTTTCTTTCCTATTCTTTTCGGATTATTCATTAATTATTAGTATTGCTATTATTGCATTTTGAGTATTTGAATATAAGTTTTGTGTTGGATTCCATTATTACTATTTAATTTAATGTTTAATAACTTGATTTAAGTTTTGACGATTATTATTATTTTATTTTAGTTTTATTTATTATATATATATATATATATATATATATATATATATATATATATATATATATATATATATATATATATATATATATATATATGTATTTAATATAATATATAAATTTTTAATATTAAAATTTTATATTAATAACTTTTATAATTCACATTATAATAAGTTTATAATATACATTAAAAAATTGCAGTCCTATCAGTTCAAATTTGTTATACAACCAGTAAATTTGTAACTCAATCAAGCTAAATTTACATTCTATCATATATTTTTTCATATAGCTTTTTAAGCCCTACATTATTATCATAAGGGAGTTTAAAGTAGTTGTCTTTAACTCTTTATATAGCATGAAATACACACATCTTTGAACAAAATATGTGGGTGAGATAATATACAAAATCATACCTCAATTCATCTCTAAATTTAATAAAAATATTTTAAAAACTAAAATATACTATTTAAAATTTAATTAAAATAAAAATAAATATTTTATATAATCAGTCAAATGTAACTAGGCCAGTAACCTGGCCAAATCCGATGACCCACACAAGCATAACTCACAACTATGAACTTTTATTTAGTCCGGTGAATGTACGCAAGTACTCTACGTTCGGCCGCCAGTAGAAAGGCGCCACGCGTTTTCATTATTTATCGTGCGCCCCGACAATCCGACCCGGAACGGACCTAAGATTGCTCGGTATTGCTCGATTTTGCTCGGCAATAACCAATACCGAGCAAATACCTAGCAATACCGAGCAAATACCGAGTTGTACTGAGTTTTTTCTAGCAATACTGAGCAAATATCGAGTTGTAGAAAAGCTCGGTACAACTCGGTATTTGCATGGTATTGGTCTTCACAGAGCGGTATTTCTCGTTTTTGCAAATCAATACCTTGCAATACCGAGCAAATATTGAGCAATACCGAGAAAACCGCGAACATAGCATTCCCGGGTTCTGGTCCAGGTCAAGTCATCGGGCCACGCGGTAAAGAGTAAGAACACGTGGCGACATGTTATTGGCGGCCGAACGTAGCTCTACGTCCGGTCAGAGGACGTAATAATTATTCCGCAGCTATACCTCCTCTCAATTTGGGTTCTGTGGAAAACAAAAGACTAAAGGACGATCCTATCCTTTGATCCAAAGGCCGAGATAGCTCTTTAATGTCTTTGATAAGTGTTTGAAGCATATATGAAAATTGCAATTATGTAATTTAGCTGTTAGATTGATTATGAATCAGTTAACTAAAATTCGTCAGATTTGAATTTATATTGAAATTAATTATGACGATTTGAACTAATTAATATTAAATATACTTAAATTAAATCTAGATGGGATCATTTAAATTAGTCGGGGCTGTCAAAGTGAAATTGAGCTCGAGTCAAGTCGAATTGGCTCAACATCAAACCGAATTGAATCGACATAGCCCAATTCAGTATAGATTAAATTGGATCAGCTTTTAATTAATTCGTTATCAGCTCGACTGAGTAAATGGAAATTAAATGACATTATTTCAATTTTATTTAGTTAAGATTTTTTTTAATTGAATCAGGTTCAGTTAGTTGAACTTGTTTTTTATTTAAATGGATTTGTTTTGGATTGCATCGATTTGCTATATTTGACATGGACTAGAATCAAGTTAACCCAAGATGAGTTGATGTGTGTTGATCAAAACCGTCGAATTCGAATTAAACTAGAGTTGAGTCATATTGATTCGATTAAGTTCGATTACACTGCCTTGTTTGGAATCAACTTGGTTTTGGTCGGATTGAGTTCGACTCAATCCAAATTTAAACTTTCCATGGGATTAATTGTTTATATTGATTTGAAATAGGAAGACAACCCTATCACCATCTCAGAGTCATCGAGGAAATATTCTGAAAGGTTTGTTGGACATCTATGGTTGGTCGACACAACGTCATTGTGCATACACCTAAGGGGAATCCTAAAGGTGGTTTCTACACTATGGTAAGAAAATCTAAAGGCTAGGAGGAGGTGATAGAAGCCTAAAACCTCATTAAAAAAATGAGATCAATATAAAGTACTATGGCATCATGTGCTAAAAGTTTCCAACCATCTAAGGCATGTTAATCTCACGTCAAAGTCTACTACTATGTGTACATTTTAGATTTGTCTAGGGTCTCATCGTCTAAAAAAGGATTTATGCTTGTTAGAGACCCTAAGTTTAATTTGTTTTTCATTAATAGTTTCAATACAATCATATAGTTCCGAAGGCTAGGGTTTTCATGCATATTCCTCTTCGTTTTGTGGTCGCCTTGTGGGTAATATACTATGTTTCTCGTAATTTCTCTCGATTTCCTTTCATTTTTTCCCCTTCGTCCATTTTTCGGGTTGGAATGGCTGTTAATCGGCTTATTAATCTCAGATTTTTGGATTGCAAGGCAAAATTGGGCTCCTTTAGGGAGGTTCTGCTCGAGACTTCATCCCCGCAAGAATTTCCTGATCTCAAAATCACCACTTTTTATGGTATTCCTTCTCTTTGGATTTATGATGATGAAACGTTGGCCCTGGCATCTCCGTTTGAGTTTGCTTTGGTGGGGCAATTTACCGGTCGTCGTCCGGCACTCGATTCTATCCATAAATTTTCTTTCCATCTTATAGTTAAATGGCAACATTTCTGTTACTATGCCAAACATTAAGAACATTTTGATTAAGTTGATGAATGACCTAGATTACTGTAGGATTTTCTCTCATCGTTCTTATTTTATTAGCAATTTCTATATGAAGTTGTTTAAATGGACACCTATTTGGGTTTCATTCCCAAATCTTTGTTCATATCTCTTCTTTCCTTATGTGCTTCATAGAATTGGGTCTTTGTTTGGATGTCCCTTGCGTACCGATAATGCTACCTCGATTGGAACAAGGCTCTCGGTTGTCTGCATTCTTGTGGAGTTAGATATTACTAAGAGATATCCCGACCAAGTTTGGCTTAGTTCTAAAAATATGGGCTATATTCAATAGGTCGTGTTGACCTCATTATTCGAGGTCAATTTCCCTTGAATCGATTCTAGCACCTAGGTATTCGTAACCTAGTGTAGACGTCGCCCCACAGGATTTCTCTTAGGTGGATACCCATTGACGTAGCGTCTACTCAAACCTACCATTCAATTCAAATCAAAGTCAATTCAATCAAATTCAACTCCAAACGAACTCAAATCAAGCTCGATTTATGATTCGTCGATGTCGATCGACTCAATTTAATACAATCTAATTTGTTTTCGATCAAACCGATGCATTATTAGGCTCAAATCAATTCACCAATCGAATCAAAATCAAATCAAATTAACTCAAATTGAATTTGATTTCAATGGCTCCGATTAACCCGTTTTGACTCGTCACAAGTATATATATAATAATAATTGATACGTCGTCAAAAATTATCTTAATCGGGCACAAATCTCGATGCAAAATCAAGTTTGGAAACTTCAAAAATTGATTCGGAAACCATCCAAACTCCGATTTCAGCAAACTTACAGTCGAACTGAGCGTCTCAGGAATACAAACCCAACGACACCAAGATCAACCCAATCCGAGCCCAAATGAGTCCAAATCAAGGGCTCAAATTGCTGTTGGAAGGTTCAAACCGTAATTTGGGTGACCAAACGGTCTCCGATTTTGACGAGCTTATACTCGAATCGAACGGCTCGACGAGACGAATCCAATGAGCCCAAGATCACCGAATTCCGAAATCATTAAGTCCTTCAAATGTTAACCGAACTCATCTCACCCTCTCCCACACGTGAACTGCTCCCTCTCTCCCTCTACTTCGCACAACCACCTCAACTCCTTAGCAGTTCACGGTCCACTCTCTCTCCTTTTCTCTGAAATTCGCATGAAGCATAACCACCTCAACTCCTTAGCAGTTCACACACGCACTCCCTCTCCTCTCATTCGCAAGAAACAACCTCCCAGCCCGTTACTTTTTCTTCCCCTTTTTCACTTCCGAAATACCCAAGCAAGAGAGGAACTCTCCCTCATTCTCTCCCATTCGCAAGACGCCGAAGCCCTCACTCTCTCTCGGCTCGTTTCCTCCCTGTTCGCTGAAGTTCTCCACTGCCTCCCTGTGCTGCAAGAACCTAAACACCGACCATCCTAGTCGTCGACTTGCTCTAATCGCTGGTCCTCTTCGCTATAGGTAATCACCTCTTTCTTCTTCTCATCCACCCCTTTCTCCTCTATCATTTCCATCATCTTCCTCATACCTCTAATGGCCGCATCTTTTCTCTGTTGATTTTAAAAAAAAAAAAATTTGTTAATAAGAGAGCTATTGGGTTTGTTGTTATTCAGAGAGGAAATGGTGTTGATTTGATTCTTAACAAGTGGTGTTTTATTAAATAAATTCTGATCATAATATAGAAATATATTCTTGCTTCGATTTTCGTCGGATTTCTGTGAAGACATTCTATTCCTTTGAAACACTAACATAGAAAGAATTTCTTTGTATTATTTTTTTTTTAGAGGAAAGAAATATTTTGCTTAAGAATCTGCAATAATTTCAGAGGGAGTAATCATTCATAGTATTTTCTTGATATAGAAGGTCATGAAAATAATAACCATTTCTCTTACATCGAACTCCTTAAAATATATATATATATATATATATATATATATATATATATATATATATATATATATATATATATATATATATATATATATATATATATATGATTGTCGTCATGGTTAAAATTGAGAGAAGACTTGCAATTCTTGGTTGGAAGAAATCATGTTATACTCTTTTTTTCATTTTTGTATACTTTCTTTACTTGATTTGTTAACCGATAAACAAAAATTCTAAACGCATGCTAACAAATGAAAATGATTTTATTTTTTTTTATTATCTTGCATTATCCTTCACTTGTTTGGCTTACTGTTTCTCTCATGAGATTGATAAAGCATCATGTAATTTACATTTTCTTTCATTGAGAATATGATAAATGTGATAAATTTTTTTTTTTTTTTTTGAGGAATCAAGCACTTATATCTTGAGATTACATTCATATGACAAATTTAGTATTATCATGTAATTTACTTTCTTCCTGCTTTCTAAACAATATTTTATTATATAGATTGAAAGAAAATATTTGAGTATTAGAAAGATTTAGCTTTATATAAAGTATGATTTTGTAGAAAATGTGTTGTGAAAAATGAAAATATTGGCATAAAAAAAAAAAGTGCTTTGAGAAGTGTATTGAAAGGAGGAAGCGAATGTTAAAGAGGTCTTGTGTGAAGATTGTGAAAATTAAAATATTTGATTTGATAAGAAAAAGTGATTCACATTTATATATAAAAGTGGAACTTGTGTGTCTCTTGGAAAGATGGAAATGTGTTAGAACTTGTGTGAGTTTGGGAGAGTTGAAATTGTCTATTTTGGAAAAGAAGAGTAAAATGTGTATGTTGGGTTGAAAAATAAAAATTAGGTGAAAGTTATATATGTGAAAAGTAAGGTAATGTGTGTATCTTTGGGAAGTTTTGGTGATGTAGAGTTTGTGCCTATATTGAAAAGTAATGTGTAAAGGTAAAGTTGTATTTGAACTTGTGTGTAAAGGTAAAGATTTAGTTGAACTTGTGTATGATTTGGAAGAGAGAATTGTGAAGATTTGAAAGGGAAAGTGTATGTGTTGAAGTTTAAAAATATGTAGAAAATATGCATTGAATATTGAAGTGTATAGAAGTGTTTTGAAAAGGAAAATGTAAAATATGATTTTGGAAAGAGAGAAGTGTACAAATGTGATAGGTGAATTGTTTTGTTTTGTGAAAATTGTGTAAGTTAGGAAGAATGTAAGTGAATGTTGGAATGATATGAAGTGTGCTTTCAAAAAAAAGTTCAAAAGCAAAGTCAACTAAGCCGATGTTCAAGCCCGAAGAAAGGTACGTCTTTACTTTTAGCAAATTTCAATTATTTCAATATGATTTATTAAATGTGCTTTCTAATCCCTGTTTTTCCCTATTTTCTTTTTTTATTTGCATGAACTACGAGGAACGGTACCGGTCGAGGGGACAAAAGTACAAGGAGCTAATGACGTCAGTCGCCTCTATCCAACCGGGTAGAGGTGCTACGGGCGAAACCACCGGGTCGTAGCCCCCGGTGACTGTGAGTATTTCTAAACTTAGAAAACCTTTAGGGGCCCCTTGATGTGGTATGCGTAAACCTTTCCTTTAGGTCCCTATAGTAACTTCAATTTTATTAGGTTTATTTTTATTTGCTTTTAGATCCTTAAACCCCTTTTTACACACGTTCAAAGTCCCAAGGGTTAGTAATAACAAATGTTTATCCCATACAACAATAGTGACACTTAAGGACAAAAAAATTAAGGACGGGGTCTTAGAAAATCTAGACTTAGGAAGCATGCACACTTTAGGATAGAAACTTATAACATAGAAAACTTAGTGACATCTCACTTTAGAATTAGTAAATATCTTTAAATTAGAATTCAATTAACTAGAAAGCTTTAGCCAATAATTGACTTAGGACATTTCAAAACCTCACAGCCTACTGCACACACTTAGATTTGTTTGTTAGGACAACCGACTCTAGTTTTAGGTTAGGCCGGTGTTTATTTCATTACTGCACTGTGACGGGCTTTTTCTCGAGTTTTATTGCATGCTGGTTGTAAAATGTTGGTGTGTTTGTTTATTTAATTTTTTTGCACTCTGTGTTGGTTTGATTGACGATTAGATTACCCATAGGCTAGGAGCGATCTGGATTGTTAATATAATTTTCTGCAGGTGGCCACACTCATGCAGGGCAGAAAAAGGGGGCTAATTAATTAATAATAAATAAATGTTACAGGTGCTTCAGCTGCTTAGCCCCCAAATGAAGAAGAGTGTGGCCAAGTGTGGCTTAATATATAACTGCGTGGGATGATTTTTGTTATAAATTGCTTAGGATAACCTTGCAGGTGGATTAGATTTTCCTTTCCTTTCTGTGAAATGAAATGTAATGTAAATGTAATATATTAAGAGTCAATAATTGTGAAAGTGATTTTGAAAGTGTGATATTACATCCAATTTGGAATCCAAAGAAAGGAGAATATACCTTAAAGGATTATTCTCTTTTATTTGGAAAGCCAAATTAGGATGATTCAATATCCAAATAGAAAAGAAAATACCCCTCTTAGGGATGAGTTTCTTTTCATTTGGATATCCAGAACCCGACGGACCCGAGAAGTTCGTAGAAGAAGAAAAAAAAAAAAAAAAAACTGAACAAGAAGATTGAAGAAAGAAGATGAAGAAATGAAGATTTAAGGAACAGTATATCCCATTTCAAAAATCACTTGCGTCATTCTTAGGATTAGAATCCGGGTTTGTTGGCAGTGGTGCCCGGCCACTTTACTTTCTGTAAATTCTGGGTATAATATGGACATTGGACATTGGACATTATATTTGGATTATTAAAATTGATTGTTTACATTGTTTGTGCAGTAGATTTTTTTAGGACCTTGCATGCCGTGTTTTGTTTTAGCCTGGATTCGAATCGGAGAGATTTTTTTCGTAAGGGTACGCTTAAAATTCTTCTACTTGTAATTTTAAATAAAAATTTTTAGGCTCACATAGTAACTCTAACGATCTAAGAAGTAAGCTCGGGACCGCCGAGAGTCAGCATAAGCATATTAATACTTTCTCTTCCTTGTTAGGCACCTCCCCGCCTGCGGGTTTTGGCAGACCACTTGACCTATGAGGGTGCAGTTCTGTCAAGGGGAAGTTGTGCAATCTCTAGGGAAAAACCTATTTTCTAAGCCTAATTTTTAAACTGCTTCATATTCATTTTATGCATTCGAGTCAATTAGCATGCATTGCATTAGATACAAATTAAAAAAAAAAGAGTCTAAAATATTAATAGCATTTCTAGGCATTTCTTACCATACATAAGTTAAGGGGCCAATTAGGAACTATCTTAGATGTCAGCCCCAATTCCTTAAAACTTAAATAACATCCCTACCCATCTTTCATAAGAGACTGGACACATGGTTTTAAAGCGCCTAGGTGGTTAGCTGGCTCCCCAATCCAGGCCGGGGTAAGTCCAGATTTGCACTTCATTAGTTAGGTTCGGGTCACTACTTTGTAGTACCCAAATTAGATTTAGGTTCTGAGGCAGATTCTTTTTAGATCTTAAGTCCTCGCCCTCCGGGAATATAATCCCAATTTTCTAATAAAATGTCAACTTAAACATAAAATTTTCTCTTAAAATGTAAAGCCCAACATAGGATAGACTGAGGTTGTCTCTGAGCTTCTCAGAATCCGACACCTCCTACTTTTCCTTCATTGACTTGCTAATAAATGTTCAACATTGAGCTTTCACCTTGGAAAATTCCTACTTCTGTTTCTTGTCTTCTACTTTGTATTCAAAGGGTATGAAATCACTGCTTTAATCGAGAGTTTTCTTAGGAACATTCCTCCTAAGATGTAATTAACTATAGGAGCTTGCTCCTATAGGGATTTGAGAACCCCAGACTAAAATAAACCTTGTTTTATTCGTATAAAACAAGGGAAGAATCTTTGGGAACGTAGATATTTTTAAAACCTTATTTCTAATTTTGAATAGACTTGTAAAATATTATTATTATCTTTTCAGATAATATAATATTATACTTGTTATATTCAACTTTAGAAATAATGAATTTTATAAAACTCATTCTCGCTTTTGGATATCTTAAAGAATGTTATGTTCGTCTTTTAAGATGATATAATATTCTTCTTGCCATATCTAAATAAAAGAATGAATAAACTTTTTTAAAAAACCGTATTTCTATCTTTGAACATATTTTATTAAATTTCATGTTCATCTTTTAAGATGATATGTTATTCTTTGAACTATGTTTGATTATAGAAATATCAATTTTCAAAACCCTATTCTGATATTGAATCCATTATAGAATATTGTGTCGGCCTCTCGAGACTGTACTTTATTCTCAATGCAGTATTCAATTACAAAATAGGAGAAAATCAAATCTGCGTGGTGACACAACTTTTTTCCCATCCAAGGTTTTTCTGGCGACTCCGCTGGGGATCAATCCTCTCTCCATCTTTAGCAGTGTTTTATACCCTTTAATCGGTAGTATACTTGTGCTTAGCATAAGTTGTAACTACCTTTCTTCCGCCGGTTCTTTTATTCATTTCATTCTTGAATAATTTGGCCGGTATCTAAAAAAAAAAAAAATTTTAGAGGTCTTATTTTGGACCCCGTTAGAAAATTAACGAGGAGCTCCTTTATAATGACCTATTTGTAAAGTAAATCCCCGTGTTAATTCGAACGTTGTAGTTACATTATTTTTGTAGCTTGATGTTTGAATTAACACTGGGTCCAAAATTTCAAAAGTTAAAATTAAAACACTAAATAAAATTCATCCTTATCTCAATATTATGTATTGTAGTTATATTTCCATATAACTCAATATATATGAAATGAGATAGGATTTAGTTTATTTAGTTGGATTAATTAAACTTTTACAATTTAAATAAATTTTTCAGAGTCTAATTAAAAATTTCCTTTTAATTTCAGAAAAAATGATGGGTAAATTAATCTTTTCCCTGTCTGATAACATGAACCTGTCCTACAACCCGTTTGCTGATGGTAGTGTAATCAAGTTTGGAAAAGGATTTGAGGATTTGCAGTTGTCTGTTAGTGGACCTGAGTTCACTATTGTTCCAACTAGTGAGGTTGCAAATCAGAAACCTATCCTAGAAGTCACTTTGGGATGTGGGTCTCAAACTGCTCCTGTAGACCCTAGGCCCTCTGTGTTTACTAGGATTGAGCAACTTAATCAAGACCAGAAACTCAAGTCAGTTGTAGTAGCAAACAGTTCAGTCCCTTTCAGTGCACCCAGTCAGTTTGAGATTGGATCTTCTTCTAATTTATCGACGATTATGACTAAGACTCAGAGAAGGAATAAGAATCGTCGTATAAAGAGAAGAATGGAAAAACTAGGAATGCCAAAGAAAAACGAGCTTATCCCTCCAACCTCTCCACATCTTAGTGGTAGTAGGTTCCATCTTCTCTCCACTGCTGATGGAGAAGAAGATGCGAGGTTGATTGCTCGATCAACCCCTACTGCTGTTAGAAAGTCTGCCACTGAGCCAACAAAAAGTAAGGAAACACATGTTCAGAATTTGGTAAAGGCTATAGTACAAGATTGTGCTGATGGTCCTCCACAGACTAAAGAAGAATTCTTAAGGAAAATGAGAAGATTGATCAGTGATAGGATTGAAGAAGAAACCTTAAGGCAGAAACTTATTAAAACTAGGGTAGGAGGTCAGTTGAGAACAAGAGATAGTAAAAGAAAATTCAAACCAACTGCCATCTCTGCTCTCACTGATGGATACCCTAGGGAACCAAGGAGATCCAGTAGAAAGACAGACAGTATTGTGTTAACTGATGCTTCAGTGAAATTTAAAGCTACCCAACATATTCCACAGAAAGTCAGCCGTCAGTTGTCCCCTTCTTCTGCACCACCACAAAGTCCTAGTAAGATTCAACGTAGTTCTCATACCCATTCTTCTCCCCGGATAGATAGGCACCACTCTACGGGTCCTACTCCATCTTCTTATCCTGATGTAGAGCGGTTGGAATCCTCAAACCAACCCTCTTCAACATCTGATGAGAAGAATGTTTGGAAACCCAAGGAAAAAGCTACTTCTCCTGTAGTATCTTCACCTGAGAAGCCTATAGAAAGTAAACTTGAAGAGAAGAAGAGGGTTGAGAATACTACTCCAGATCCCATGGATTGTGAAAATTATGTTCCTGTTGATCCCAACTATGTTTCTGGAAGATCTATAGAGGAGATGATAGGTGAACTAAAAGACAGTATTAGAAATATGGATAAAGAAGAAGCTTTGAACTTTGACTTAGATGGAGATGATATGTTAAATGATACAGTGGCTGATGTCTTTATGGTTGAAACAAGAACAACATCTTATAATGAACAGATTGAGGATGCTGTATTACAAGATGTTGTAGTTGAGGAAGGCATAGCGCCAGACTTAACTCAACGTCTTGTACAGCAATTAAAACAAAAAGATGAGCAGATTTCAAGTATGGAGAAGAAGATAGAAGAAATGATGGCCACTATGGTTTCTTTCCAAAGTCAAGGTCCTTTACCACCACGAGCACAGGTTGAATCTTCTCAACCCGAGCCTGTTCAGGTGGTAGGAAAGAAACAAGTGATTGAGACTATAGAAGAACACCAACAAAATCCAGAAATAAAGGCTTCTCAATCCAAAGAGTTAAAGCAAATGGTAGAAAAGCAAGTTAGGGAGGCATTAGCAGAATCTCAGAGCTCGTCATATACTCCAAAGGGTAGACCCTACCCAGAGGAGTTTGATGCAGTTCCATACCCGAAGGGGTTTGTGCCTCCCTCCTTCAAGATCTTTGATGGTACTGGAAACCCAAGACAGCACATAGCATACTTTAGAGCCAGTTGTTGTAATGCTGGGGGTAGCGATGCTTTGCTTTTCAGACAGTTTGTTAGTAGTCTGTCAGGGGTAGCATTTGATTGGTATGCAGATCTTCCAAATGGTTCAGTGCACAATTTCACAGAATTAGAGAACATGTTTGTTAAGAGATTTGCAGGCAGTCAGCACCATGTTACAGTTGGGGATCTTGTAATAGAAAAACAGAAACATGGAGAAAAATTAGTTGACTACATACTTAGATGGAGGAATTTGAGCATGAAATGCGAACCTCAATTGCAAGAACAACATGCAATTGAGATCCTGCTTAAAAACATTCATGGACCGGTAGCCTTTCTTTTGAAGGGTTTTACCATTAAGACATTTGAAAAATTGCTCAATAAGGCCTCCAGTCTCCAAGAAGAAGCTTCACAGCTCTCCTTCCTTGTTGATCAGTCCTCTTTAGACCCTAAGAAGCTGAAACCCCAGAAGGTCTTTGAAAAGAAATCTGGGACGGTGTCAGCTGTGGATAAGGGAAATCAGCCAATAAAAGTGCAGGCAGAAAGGTCCCCTCCTCAGTTTTATAATCAACAGTATCAGAGACCGCAGTATTCGCCACCACAACATCCTCCACTTCGGATTCAACTAGAATTCAATCAACAGCGACCTTACCTTACTCCAGAAGAAAGAAGGGAAAATTGGGATAAATTTAATGCATTAATTGGTAAGACTTACCCCTTTAAGAAGGAGGCTTTAAAGAAGATATTGAAAAATCTTCTTAAGAAGCCAGACTTTAAGTTACCTGCACCTAGAAGGCCAGAAGAAGTGGGTAGGTCAGATCACCCCAATTATTGCCCTTACCATCAGATGTTGGGTCATCAGCTTGAAGAATGTGTCACTTTTAAAGAATGGCTTGACAGAAACATGAAATTAGGAGCTGTAGTGATTCCCAAGGAATACTTAGTGGATCCAGGGCAGGGATCAGCTAAATGTGTGACTGGTGAACCTATCGTTCCTACTTCTTTTTCAAATTCTGATTCTACTTGGGATATAGTTTTATCCCGTTCTTCAAAGAAATTTCTTAACAAACTTTACTTTTCTTCTCTTCAGGAGTCTTTGGGAGCTCAGAAGCCTCTCCAGGTTGATCTGATAGTTCCAGAAGATGATGTAGAGATGACTCCACCTTCAGAGCTTAAGGAAGCCCGAGTCAGCCAGGGTCCTATAGTTCAGGAGAAGGAGGACACTAGAGATCATTTTATTGCTTTTAGTAGTGTTGATTGTGATGTATCTAATAGAGTTGTGTTTTCTTCGGATGGGGAGACTGTTATCCTCAATCCTCTTATCTTAGATGACTTTTGTTTTGTTAAGTGTGATGATGTCAAATCAATGAAAAAGGATTCTGCTTATATCTTGTCTATTTCTGATAATGATGTTACGGATGACTTAAAAACTACACCTGAAAATGATTCTCTGCATGATCAATTTAATTTTGAAGAATTAAAACATTCTCTTGGTTATTATTCAGATAGTGATGTCCCTGCTCTTGATTTGCAGGGTATGCCTATCTGTATTGAAGCTGAGATGTCTGATTCTGAAAATTTAACAGAAGTAAAATCAGAATTAGGTGAGGTCGAAGAAGATAACCTGCCTATTGCTTCTTCTGAAGAGATAGTGGAAATCAAGCTTCGTAGTGGCAAAGTATTACCACCTCACGCTTCTTCTGAAGACAAAGGAAAGCAAGTTGTTGACGAACCAGAGTCTTCTCTTCCACCTCAACCCGTTCCTTTTCAGAGTCCAATTGAGAGTGGAATGCCCAAGGTCGATTACAATGTCCTAGCTCATCTCAGGAAGCTACCTGCCAAGCTGAGCATTTACGATGCCTTGATTCTTTCCAAAGAAATGAGGGAAGCCTTAATCAAAGCATTGTTAGATCCAGATATTTGCATGGCCCAGTTAGCAGCTGCACAGCCTGATGAAGCTTTTTGTTCCAGAGGAGTTCCTGAAATTTCTTTTTCTGATGAAGATCTATGTTTAGGGACGGCTGATCACAACCGTCCACTATACATAACAGTGAACATAGATAACTTCAGATTGTCACGTATCCTTGTAGATCCTGGTGCATCAGTTAATATTATGACTCTAAGAACTCTTGCCTATTTGAGAATAGACGTCCGTAAGCTCAGCTCAGACAAGATGATCTTACGGGGTTTTAATGAAAATGGCGAGAGGGCTTTGGGTTCAATTACTTTGTTGTTAGAGATCGAGGATTTTAGAACTGAAGCAAAGTTTCATATTATAGATGCTCCAACATCTTTTAATGCTCTTCTAGGTAGACCCTGGCTTCACGAATATAGGATGGTTCCTTCATCCCTGCATCAGTGTATCAAGTACATCAGAGATGGTACTGAGCACTGTATTAAGGGAGATTTGCAACCATTCTCGGTTCATGAAGTAGGAATTTATGAAGATGCCGCCTATTATTTGCCTAAAAAACAAACAGTTGTTTCCAAAGATCTTAAATTGGCCAAAAATGAAATTGCACTTGAAAAGAAAAATGAAAAAGAAAAAGAAGAAAAAAGAAATGAAGAATATCCCTGCCTCGAAGATAGCATTCGTTGGCATCCTGCTCCTCCCTCACAAAGAGGTGATAGGATGACCCAACGAGAGCGAGGTAGAGGCAGAGGATGGCAAAATCATGAAAGTGCAATATATGAAAACATTCAAAAGCAAAACCCTACGATACACATCGATTTAGAATCTGGTTCAGATGATGAATCATGTGTACTGAAGGATGAAAATAGTAACAAAAGGCCAAAATTTGAGATCTCTTTGGAAAATGACAGTGATGAAGATAAAATTCAGGCAAATATAGAGGATGATTCAGATTTGTCTACCTATGAAAGACTTAAAGGATATGTGAAGACTTTAGCTTTAACCCCACTATCGCAAGATAGTATAGCTGGGTTGGCAGTTAAAGTTTCACCTGCTTTGAGCGATGATTGTAAAACTGCTAAGTTTATTCCTTCTTCTAGCAAAAATATTGAAACTGATGTACATGTTGATGATACTTTTATGAATGAAATAGTGGAACTCCCTTTTGATTGGTATCCTTATTGTGTTAAAAATTTAATTGAGCAAGGTCTAGCCCCATCTACTTGGACTAAACGTCAAGCTCAGTCCTTTGAAAGTCTTTGGAATACGAAATTCCATAAACCAAAGTCAAGAGCAGGACTGGGATTTAATACTGTTTGTCCATTTGATGATGATAACTATTGCTTGGTGATTACTAACAATGTAGGATCTAATCATCTTTTTGTAGAGGACGTTGAAAATCTAAATGAATTTTGCTTAGAAACTTTAGATGATTCAGATGACTTTCAAGTTAAGGAGGCACCTCCTGAACTTGAGGAGGAAATCCAATCAACTATTGACGAACTAAAAGAAATTAACCTTGGTAATGAAGAAAATTCACGTCCGACGTTCATAAGTGCCTTATTGAACGAGGATGAGTCAAATAACTTGGTCAAGTTGCTTTCAGAGTTTAAGGATTGCTTCGCTTGGAGTTATGACGAAATGCCCGGATTATCTCCAGAAATAGCAGTTCACAAACTTGAAATTCAACCTGACATAATTCCTGTCAAACAAGCCCCGCGACGCATGCGCTTAGAAATTGAACAACAAGTAATAACTGAAGTTAAGAAACTGATCGATGCAGGCTTTATTCGAGAGGAGAAATATCCCTCTTGGTTGGCTAGTGTCGTCCCAGTAAAGAAGAAAAGTGGTCAAATTCGCGTATGCATCGATTATAGGGATCTGAATAAGGCATGTCCGAAAGATGAGTTCCCGTTACCCATACCAGAACTTATGATAGACATTGCCTCTGAGCATGAAATTTTCTCTTTTATGGACGGTTCATCTGGATATAACCAAATCAAGATGGCTCCTGAGGATGAAAAATTTACTGCATTCAGAACACCTATAGGGGTCTTCTGTTACAAAGTCATGCCCTTTGGACTTAAGAATGCTGGTGCAACTTACCAACGAGCTATGACCCGAATCTTCGATGATTTAATCCACCAACAAGTGGAATGTTACATCGATGATTTGGTTGTCAAAAGTCGTCAAAGGGAAGACCACCTTCATGATCTGAGAATCGTTTTTGAAAGGTTGCGCCGCTATAACCTAAAGATGAACCCCTTGAAATGTGCTTTCGGAGTTACTTCAGGGAAATTCTTAGGGTTCGTAGTGAGACACCGAGGTATAGAAATTGATCCTTCCAAAATAAAAGCCATCTTAGATATGCCACCTCCTAAAAGTCTAACCCAATTAAGATCTCTTCAAGGTAGGTTGGCATATCTACGGAGATTCATTTCTAACTTGTCCGGTAGGTGTCAACCATTTGCTACTTTGTGTAAGAAAGATGCCCGATTTCATTGGGATGAAAAGTGTCAAAACGCTTTTGAAAACATAAAACAGTATTTGTTAACACCTCCAGTCTTAGCGGCTCCTATTCCGGGAAAACCCTTAATACTTTACACCGCAGCTTTAGATAGTTCCCTTGGCGCCTTGTTAGCCCAAACTAACGAGGAAGGAAAAGAGAACGCACTTTACTACTTAAGTAGACGACTCTTACCAACTGAAGCTAATTACCCACCTATTGAGAAACATTGTTTAGCCTTAATTTTTGCTGCCCAGAAATTAAGGCATTACATGTTAGCTCATAAAATCAATCTCATTTCTAGAGTCAATCCACTCCAATACCTGATGACTCGTCCAACATTGTCAGGACGTTTGGCAAAATGGTCAATGTTCTTACTTCAGTTTGATATCACGTTTATACCCTTACGTGCTATCAAAGGTCAAGCAGTAGCTGACTTCTTAGCAGCACACCCGATCCCTGCTGAGTCCCCTCTAAATGATGATCTCCCTGATGAACAAATTATGAGTTTAGAGGAGCAGGAAGGAAATACCTGGGAGTTATATTTTGATGGTGCCGCATCTTCACAAAAGATTGAGGAATCTCAGGAAATAATCCCAGGGAAGGCCGGTATCGGGTTGGTTTTCATAACCCCTGAAAAAGGTTTGTTGCGTTATTCTTATCATTTATTAGAGCCTTGTACTAATAACGAAGCTGAATACGAAGCTCTAATAACTGGTTTAGAATTAGCACTATCAATGGAAATTAGGGAAATCAAGATATTTGGAGATTCACAACTTATTATTAATCAAGTTGCTGGTATTTACAAAGTCTTGAAACCTAAACTTCTTCCGTACTATCAATACACTATGAAGCTTCTCGAACAAATTCCAAATGTAACTTTGTATAGGATACCCCGTGGAAGAAATTCTATGGCGGATGCCCTTGCAAAACTTGCAAAAGAGTTAGCTTGTATAGAAGAAGAGTCAATCTCTATAGAGGTTCAAGGTCGCAAAATCTTATCTCCTATAGACTTGGAATACATTAATAAGATTTTTCCTTCTGAGGGTGAGTTTGTTCTTGCTGTTAATGATGAGACGGTTGACTGGAGAAAACCTTTCATTGACTACTTGCAAGAAAACAAACTCCCTCAAGAGAAATCTGTCGCAGATCAGATTAAAAGAAGGGCTCTCTCTTATACACTGATAAACAACACTTTGTACCGCCGGTCTTTTGATCAATTATGGTTACGTTGTCTTAACAAATAAGAAGCCCAAAAGATTGTGACCGAGGTACATGCTGGATTGTGTGGTGCTCACCAATCTGGTCCTAAAATGAAGATGAAAATTAAAAGACTAGGATATTATTGGCCCTCAATGATTGACGACTGTATGTCTGTTGCACGTCGTTGTCACCAGTGCCAAGTACATGGTGTAGTCCTACACCAACCTCCTAATGTCCTACATCCAACAATTGCTTCATGGCCTTTTGAAAGTTGGGGCACAGACATCATTGGCCCTATCGACCCTCCCTCTTCTAAAGGTCATCGGTTCATTCTAGCGGCAACAGATTACTTTTCAAAATGGGCAGAAGCTGTTCCACTACGAGAAGTCAAAACTCACAACGTGATCCAGTTCTTTAGAGACCATATCGTATATCGATTCGGCATTCCTCGTCGAATTATATCCGATAATGGTCCTTCTTTCAAAAGTACCAAACTGAACAACTTTGTTAAACGTCACAATATTGATTGGAGATACTCCACAAGCTATTACCCACAGGCAAATGGTTTAGCAGAGGCCTTCAATAAGACGTTGGTAGGAATTTTAAAGAAAAGCTTAGAGGACAATAAGAGACAGTGGCATGAAAAGTTGGGTGAGGCTTTGTGGGCTTATCGAACCACATATAGAACCCCAACTCAGTCTACACCGTTTGCTTTAGTCTTTGGGGCAGAGGCTGTTCTCCCTTTAGAGGTACAGCTTCCCTCTCTAAGAGTTGCAGTTAATAATAGTATCACATCTGAACAGAACGCCCGACTTCGACTAGAAGAACTCGAAGGTTTAGAAGAGAAGCGACTGCAGGCTCAACAGAACCTCGAGTTATATAAATCTCGTATGGCTCAAGCACATGATAAATTAGTCCGCCCTAGAACCTTTCGAGTAGGAGAACTTGTGTTGGTCTTACGTAGACCTATCTTGACTCATCGAAGGTTTGGGGGTAAATTTGAGCCTACCTGGGAAGGTCCTTTTGTGGTGGAGAAAGTCTACCAAGGAGGATCTTACCAATTGGTGGATTGTAAGGGTGATCGTCCTATGTTACCCATTAATGGGCGTTTTCTTAAAAAATACTATGTGTAATGACGTTGTTATGATGATTTTGCAATAAAATTACAAATTTCTCAGAATATACGTTGTTCTCAAATTTTTGAATGTCACATATTGTACTGGGTCCAAGTGATTTGTATACTTTTGAAAATCGAAATTTGAAAGGTTGCAAGATTTGAAATAATTGAGATGTTCTATAATACTACTGTAGAATTGTCCTTTTATTAGTTTTCCTTTTTCAGATATGATAATCCAATATAAAAACAAAATTCCCAGTGGAATATTTGTAAGTTATAGGGATCATCTATATTAAAAAAAGGGAAGAAATTTTCAATTCAATAAATGTTCAAAAAAAATTTTCTTCCAAATATTTTACATTCTCTTCTAGAAAATGACATATACAAATGTTTTAATCTTTAATAGAATATTTATATTTTGTCAATGTCATTTGTGACGAAGGGAAATGATTTAAAACTTTGAAGAAATCAACTATACTTCTAAATTCTAAAAAAAACAATCCAGTTTAAATCAGTCTTTAGGTCTAAGTCCGCTTTTACGGCATCCTATTGGCTTTCTGGCTTAAGTCCGCTCTTACGGCAGCCAATCCAGTTTAAAGCAGTCTTTAGGTCTAAGTCCGCTTTTACGGCATCCTATTGGCTTTCTGGCTTAAGTCCGCTCTTACGGCAGCCAATCCAGTTTAAAGCAGTCTTTAGGTCTAAGTCCGCTTTTACGGCATCCTATTGGCTTTCTGGCTTAAGTCCGCTCTTACGGCAGCCAATCCAGTTTAAAGCAGTCTTTAGGTCTAAGTCCGCTTTTACGGCATCCTATTGGCTTTCTGGCTTAAGTCCGCTCTTACGGCAGCCAATCCAGTTTAAAGCAGTCTTTAGGTCTAAGTCCGCTTTTACGGCATCCTATTGGCTTTCTGGCTTAAGTCCGCTCTTACGGCAGCCAATCCAGTTTAAAGCAGTCTTTAGGTCTAAGTCCGCTTTTACGGCATCCTATTGGCTTTCTGGCTTAAGTCCGCTCTTACGGCAGCCAATCCAGTTTAAAGCAGTCTTTAGGTCTAAGTCCGCTTTTACGGCATCCTATTGGCTTTCTGGCTTAAGTCCGCTCTTACGGCAGCCAATCCAGTTTAAATCAGTCTTTAGGTCTAAGTCCGCTTTTACGGCATCCTATTGGCTTTCTGGCTTAAGTCCGCTCTTACGGCAGCCAATCCAGTTTAAAGCAGTCTTTAGGTCTAAGTCCGCTTTTACGGCATCCTATTGGCTTTCTGGCTTAAGTCCGCTCTTACGGCAGCCAAACCTGATTAAATCCGTCTTTAGGTCTAAGTCCGCTTTTACGGCATCCTATCGACTTCTGGCTTAAGTCCGCTCTTACGGCAGCCAATCAACCCTTAAATTCATCTTTAGGTCTAAGCCCGCTCTTACGGCATCCTATTGATTTCTAGCTTTTATCAAAATCAAAATCAAACTCTCAATTCCTTCCAAATTACATTCAAATCATAACATTCAACTTTTCAATATCTTGGCTTTATTAAATGATACTAATTTCATTAATTATTATTTGATAAAGCATCAATGCTAACATCAACTTCAAAATCACTAAATCAACTCGAAACTCTATCAACCTTTATCCTAATTTTCTATCAAACCTCAAAATCTTTTCAAATTGTATACTCAAATCTTCAACTTCAATTCTGGATCTAGTTGATCATTTCGGTCAACGCCAATATGCACGATAAACTTTGGCAAGTTTATCATGCCTATTGGGGGTCCATTTGTTGACCTCATTATTCGAGGTCAATTTCCCTTGAATCGATTCTAGCACCTAGGTATTCGTAACCTAGTGTAGACGTCGCCCCACAGGATTTCTCTTAGGTGGATACCCATTGACGTAGCGTCTACTCAAACCTACCATTCAATTCAAATCAAAGTCAATTCAATCAAATTCAACTCCAAACGAACTCAAATCAAGCTCGATTTATGATTCGTCGATGTCGATCGACTCAATTTAATACAATCTAATTTGTTTTCGATCAAACCGATGCATTATTAGGCTCAAATCAATTCACCAATCGAATCAAAATCAAATCAAATTAACTCAAATTGAATTTGATTTCAATGGCTCCGATTAACCCGTTTTGACTCGTCACAAGTATATATATAATAATAATTGATACGTCGTCAAAAATTATCTTAATCGGGCACAAATCTCGATGCAAAATCAAGTTTGGAAACTTCAAAAATTGATTCGGAAACCATCCAAACTCCGATTTCAGCAAACTTACAGTCGAACTGAGCGTCTCAGGAATACAAACCCAACGACACCAAGATCAACCCAATCCGAGCCCAAATGAGTCCAAATCAAGGGCTCAAATTGCTGTTGGAAGGTTCAAACCGTAATTTGGGTGACCAAACGGTCTCCGATTTTGACGAGCTTATACTCGAATCGAACGGCTCGACGAGACGAATCCAATGAGCCCAAGATCACCGAATTCCGAAATCATTAAGTCCTTCAAATGTTAACCGAACTCATCTCACCCTCTCCCACACGTGAACTGCTCCCTCTCTCCCTCTACTTCGCACAACCACCTCAACTCCTTAGCAGTTCACGGTCCACTCTCTCTCCTTTTCTCTGAAATTCGCATGAAGCATAACCACCTCAACTCCTTAGCAGTTCACACACGCACTCCCTCTCCTCTCATTCGCAAGAAACAACCTCCCAGCCCGTTACTTTTTCTTCCCCTTTTTCACTTCCGAAATACCCAAGCAAGAGAGGAACTCTCCCTCATTCTCTCCCATTCGCAAGACGCCGAAGCCCTCACTCTCTCTCGGCTCGTTTCCTCCCTGTTCGCTGAAGTTCTCCACTGCCTCCCTGTGCTGCAAGAACCTAAACACCGACCATCCTAGTCGTCGACTTGCTCTAATCGCTGGTCCTCTTCGCTATAGGTAATCACCTCTTTCTTCTTCTCATCCACCCCTTTCTCCTCTATCATTTCCATCATCTTCCTCATACCTCTAATGGCCGCATCTTTTCTCTGTTGATTTTAAAAAAAAAAAATTTGTTAATAAGAGAGCTATTGGGTTTGTTGTTATTCAGAGAGGAAATGGTGTTGATTTGATTCTTAACAAGTGGTGTTTTATTAAATAAATTCTGATCATAATATAGAAATATATTCTTGCTTCGATTTTCGTCGGATTTCTGTGAAGACATTCTATTCCTTTAAAACACTAACATAGAAAGAATTTCTTTGTATTATTTTTTTTTAGAGGAAAGAAATATTTTGCTTAAGAATCTGCAATAATTTCAGAGGGAGTAATCATTCATAGTATTTTCTTGATATAGAAGGTCATGAAAATAATAACCATTTCTCTTACATCGAACTCCTTAAAAAATATATATATATATATATATATATATATATATATATATATATATATATGATTGTCGTCATGGTTAAAATTGAGAGAAGACTTGCAATTCTTGGTTGGAAGAAATCATGTTATACTCTTTTTTCATTTTTGTATACTTTCTTTACTTGATTTGTTAACCGATAAACAAAAATTCTAAACGCATGCTAACAAATGAAAATGATTTTATTTTTTTTTATTATCTTGCATTATCCTTCACTTGTTTGGCTTACTGTTTCTCTCATGAGATTGATAAAGCATCATGTAATTTACATTTTCTTTCATTGAGAATATGATAAATGTGATAAATTTTTTTTTTTTTTTGAGGAATCAAGCACTTATATCTTGAGATTACATTCATATGACAAATTTAGTATTATCATGTAATTTACTTTCTTCCTGCTTTCTAAACAATATTTTATTATATAGATTGAAAGAAAATATTTGAGTATTAGAAAGATTTAGCTTTATATAAAGTATGATTTTGTAGAAAATGTGTTGTGAAAAATGAAAATATTGGCATAAAAAAAAAAAGTGCTTTGAGAAGTGTATTGAAAGGAGGAAGCGAATGTTAAAGAGGTCTTGTGTGAAGATTGTGAAAATTAAAATATTTGATTTGATAAGAAAAAGTGATTCACATTTATATATAAAAGTGGAACTTGTGTGTCTCTTGGAAAGATGGAAATGTGTTAGAACTTGTGTGAGTTTGGGAGAGTTGAAATTGTCTATTTTGGAAAAGAAGAGTAAAATGTGTATGTTGGGTTGAAAAATAAAAATTAGGTGAAAGTTATATATGTGAAAAGTAAGGTAATGTGTGTATCTTTGGGAAGTTTTGGTGATGTAGAGTTTGTGCCTATATTGAAAAGTAATGTGTAAAGGTAAAGTTGTATTTGAACTTGTGTGTAAAGGTAAAGATTTAGTTGAACTTGTGTATGATTTGGAAGAGAGAATTGTGAAGATTTGAAAGGGAAAGTGTATGTGTTGAAGTTTAAAAATATGTAGAAAATATGCATTGAATATTGAAGTGTATAGAAGTGTTTTGAAAAGGAAAATGTAAAATATGATTTTGGAAAGAGAGAAGTGTACAAATGTGATAGGTGAATTGTTTTGTTTTGTGAAAATTGTGTAAGTTAGGAAGAATGTAAGTGAATGTTGGAATGATATGAAGTGTGCTTTCAAAAAAAAGTTCAAAAGCAAAGTCAACTAAGCCGATGTTCAAGCCCGAAGAAAGGTACGTCTTTACTTTTAGCAAATTTCAATTATTTCAATATGATTTATTAAATGTGCTTTCTAATCCCTGTTTTTCCCTATTTTCTTTTTTTATTTGCATGAACTACGAGGAACGGTACCCGGTCGAGGGGACAAAAGTACAAGGAGCTAATGACGTCAGTCGCCTCTATCCACCGGGTAGAGGTGCTACGGGCGAAACCACCGGGTCGTAGCCCCCGGTGACTGTGAGTATTTCTAAACTTAGAAAACCTTTAGGGGCCCCTTGATGTGGTATGCGTAAACCTTTCCTTTAGGTCCCTATAGTAACTTCAATTTTATTAGGTTTATTTTTATTTTCTTTTAGATCCTTAAACCCCTTTTTACACACGTTCAAAGTCCCAAGGGTTAGTAATAACAAATGTTTATCCCATACAACAATAGTGACACTTAAGGACAAAAAAATTAAGGACGGGGTCTTAGAAAATCTAGACTTAGGAAGCATGCACACTTTAGGATAGAAACTTATAACATAGAAAACTTAGTGACATCTCACTTTAGAATTAGTAAATATCTTTAAATTAGAATTCAATTAACTAGAAAGCTTTAGCCAATAATTGACTTAGGACATTTCAAAACCTCACAGCCTACTGCACACACTTAGATTTGTTTGTTAGGACAACCGACTCTAGTTTTAGGTTAGGCCGGTGTTTATTTCATTACTGCACTGTGACGGGCTTTTTCTCGAGTTTTATTGCATGCTGGTTGTAAAATGTTGGTGTGTTTTGTTTATTTAATTTTTTTGCACTCTGTGTTGGTTTGATTGACGATTAGATTACCCATAGGCTAGGAGCGATCTGGATTGTTAATATAATTTTCTGCAGGTGGCCACACACATGCAGGGCAGAAAAAGGGGGCTAATTAATTAATAATAAATAAATGTTACAGGTGCTTCAGCTGCTTAGCCCCCAAATGAAGAAGAGTGTGGCCAAGTGTGGCTTAATATATAACTGCGTGGGATGATTTTTGTTATAAATTGCTTAGGATAACCTTGCAGGTGGATTAGATTTTCCTTTCCTTTCTGTGAAATGAAATGTAATGTAAATGTAATATATTAAGAGTCAATAATTGTGAAAGTGATTTTGAAAGTGGGATATTACATCCAATTTGGAATCCAAAGAAAGGAGAATATACCTTAAAGGATATTCTCTTTTATTTGGAAAGCCAAATTAGGATGATTCAATATCCAAATAGAAAAGAAAATACCCTCTTAGGGATGAGTTTCTTTTCATTTGGATATCCAGAACCCGACGGACCCGAGAAGTTCGTAGAAGAAGAAAAAAAAAAAAAAAACTGAACAAGAAGATTGAGAAAGAAGATGAAGAAATGAAGATTTAAGGAACAGTATATCCCATTTCAAAAATCACTTGCGTCATTCTTAGGATTAGAATCCGGGTTTGTTGGCAGTGGTGCCCGGCCACTTTACTTTCTGTAAATTCTGGGTGTAATATGGACATTGGACATTGGACATTATATTTGGATTATTAAAATTGATTGTTTACATTGTTTGTGCAGTATATTTTTTTAGGACCTTGCATGCCGTGTTTTGTTTTAGCCTGGATTCGAATCGGAGAGATTTTTTCGTAAGGGTACGCTTAAAATTCTTCTACTTGTAATTTTAAATAAAAATTTTTAGGCTCACATAGTAACTCTAACGATCTAAGAAGTAAGCTCGGGACCGCCGAGAGTCAGCATAAGCATTATATAATACTTTCTCTTCCTTGTTAGGCACCTCCCCGCCTGCGGGTTTTGGCAGACCACTTGACCTATGAGGGTGCAGTTCTGTCAAGGGGAAGTTGTGCAATCTCTAGGGAAAAACCTATTTTCTAAGCCTAATTTTTAAACTGCTTCATATTCATTTTATGCATTCGAGTCAATTAGCATGCATTGCATTAGATACAAATTAAAAAAAAAGAGTCTAAAATATTAATAGCATTTCTAGGCATTTCTTACCATACATAAGTTAAGGGGCCAATTAGGAACTATCTTAGATGTCAGCCCCAATTCCTTAAAACTTAAATAACATCCCTACCACCCATCTTCATAAGAGACTGGACACATGGTTTTAAAGCGCCTAGGTGGTTAGCTGGCTCCCCAATCCAGGCCGGGGTAAGTCCAGATTTGCACTTCATTAGTTAGGTTCGGGTCACTACTTTGTAGCACCCAATTAGATTTAGGTTCTGAGGCAGATTCTTTTTAGATCTTAAGTCCTCGCCCTCCGGGAATATAATCCCAATTTTCTAATAAAATTCAACTTAAACATAAAATTTCTCTTAAAATGTAAAGCCCAACATAGGATAGACTGAGGTTGTCTCTGAGCTTCTCAGAATCCGACACCTCCTACTTTTCCTTCATTGACTTGCTAATAAATGTTCAACATTGAGCTTTCACCTTGGAAAATTCCTACTTCTGTTTCTTGTCTTCTACTTTGTATTCAAAGGGTATGAAATCACTGCTTTAATCGAGAGTTTTCTTAGGAACATTCCTCCTAAGATGTAATTAACTATAGGAGCTTGCTCCTATAGGGATTTGAGAACCCCAGACTAAAATAAACCTTGTTTTATTCGTATAAAACAAGGGAAGAATCTTTGGGAACGTAGATATTTTTAAAACCTTATTTCTAATTTTGAATAGACTTGTAAAATATTATTATTATCTTTTCAGATAATATAATATTATACTTGTTATATTCAACTTTAGAAATAATGAATTTTATAAAACTCATTCTCGCTTTTGGATATCTTAAAGAATGTTATGTTCGTCTTTTAAGATGATATAATATTCTTCTTGCCATATCTAAATAAAAGAATGAATAAACTTTTTTAAAAAACCGTATTTCTATCTTTGAACATATTTTATTAAATTTCATGTTCATCTTTTAAGATGATATGTTATTCTTTGAACTATGTTTGATTATAGAAATATCAATTTTCAAAACCCTATTCTGATATTGAATCCATTATAGAATATTGTGTCGGCCTCTCGAGACTGTACTTTATTCTCAATGCAGTATTCAATTACAAAATAGGAGAAAATCAAATCTGCGTGGTGACACAACTTTTTTCCCATCCAGGTCGAAATGGAAGATTTTCCTTTTTATTATTCCCATTACAAAGTTTTTGGTCATTCAAGTGCTGATTATCTGATTTTGCATCCCCATTTAGTTGTATGTCCCGCCCCTCCTATTGGTATTGTGGAAAGTTTAGTTGAGCTTCCTAGGCTTGATACTGCAGGTATTAATCAGGTTCTTTCAGACGTGTTAATTTCTCCTGTATCTTTGCATGAAAATCTTTCTCCCATTAGTGAGGTAGGATTACCTGTTGGGCCTGTGGCTCTATTCCCTGATGTGGTTGATCCTCTTAATTGTGCTGTTACTGAAGTTTTTAATGGTGCTTCACACTTAGAAAGTTTGGGTGATCCTGATGCCTTGGGTGATTGTGATATACAATGCAATCTTTTACCTAGGGGTATTTCTACTCCTATGGCTGTGGATTGTTCAAAGGAGGAGGATATTACTTTATGTAAGGTTAATAGGGAAGTTGGGTATGAAGTGCCTAATGGTTCGGTTCATGCTATTTCACCTCAAAATTCAATTGATTTGGCTTTGACTGTTGCGCATGTGGGTAAGGTCGGGATTGAGTCTTTTATTGTTTGCAAGTTGGATCCTACTGTTGTTTCTCCAGTGATTCCTACTGTTCAGATGTATGGACACCTTGTTGAGGTCCCATTTACTTTACTTTCTACTAATGCTTTTGTTGCAAATGTGGGCGTCATATCGGAGGAAAGTGTTAAGATGCAAACTGATTGGCATGAAAGTTCTTCTCCTTCTTCAATTGAGGTTTAGGAAGAGGAAGTTCTTTATCAACAAGGTATATTGCGAGATAATAAAGTTTGGGTGGGTAAATGTAGAAAGATAAAATCCAAAAAAAAAACTATTTTTTGGTTTGCTTGGTGGCTGCTAATTTGATGTTTTGTGTTTTCTTTTGTTGGAGACCTTTTGGTTTTTCTGGATGTGGTTTTTTTCTTTTTTGGTTGAATTATGATTTTGAGGGTTGGCTCTGTCACGTCCCAACCCGACCGGGACGGATCCTGCTCGCATCGGGTCGCGACTAGACTCAAACTGACCGAACTGATTCCAGGATCTGGCTTTGGAATTTGTTTCATAACTTTCTTCCAAACAGAAACAGACACAAACAGACACAGAGCTACTATAAACATCAAATGCAGCGGAACAGATCATCTATCTTTTCATTCATCAGAAATTACAATCATATACAACTACAGATCATGGCTTTCAGACAGAAAGAAAGACAGAACAGAAAAGTCATGACTGTACAAAAATCAAAAGTCTAAAAAAATACCTATACGGAATCAGACTTTGAACTTCTATTCTTGGACTTCCTTCCCCTTCCAAGAACCTGAAAATCACGCAGAAAATAAGGATGAGCTACAACAGCTCAGCAAGACAACAAACCTCCAATCAAAATCCTCAGAGTCCACATCAAACACATCAGATAGAAATCTGAACAGAATCGTATATCAAATCAGAACAGAATCAGAATCGTATATATCAGATCAAATCAGAACAGAACAGAAATACATCACATCAGAACTGACAAAACGTACCAAAATAAGAAATCAGAATCAGATCAGCATTCATATCAGAACAGATAGAATCGTACGGAAAATCAGTATCAGATCGTATCAAAATCATAATCATACAAATTAGATCAAATTATATCATGCCGAAATTGAAAATCATATCATTTCAGAACAGATCAAAAGACAGAACAGATTTCCTAACACTAACAGAATCTCAACGGATTCTGGCCCCTTATGCCTCCCTTCCCAGACACTGATAGAATCTCTCGGATTCTGGCCCCTTATGCCTCCCTTTGTGCTCATGGCACCAGAACAGATGTGCTTATAGTAGTAGAATAGAACTTATCATCGGATCCGGAACTTGTATTCAGAAACAGATTTTAGAGCTCATTTCAGATTTTTCCTGACATAGACAGGATCTCACAGGATTCTGACCCCTTATAACTCCCTTTTTATAGCACACAATCATATCAATTCATTTCAGCACAAATTCGGACAATTCCAGAAATCGTGAAAATCCGACAGCGTAACGGCAGTATACAGAATTTATACAAAATTGACAAAATCAGAATTTTACAAAATTATCACAGAACATTCACATAAATAATATAAGAATTTTATTCTACTGTCACAACATTTTTAGTCATCGTCAAAAATTGCAATCGAAGGAAAACACCACGGAATCAAAATTACCCGAACAAATTTCTCCATAAAATAATCAAAATGTGCACACTCGGCACCTTAGAAACATATCAAAAGTTACGCGGTAAAAACTGAACCAATCGGAAAATACAGACGAAATTCGTTAACAAAACGAAATCCAGAGTCGGTCACGACTTTCTG